>CM069145.1:46009456-46304613 GCA_035221665.1 Okamejei kenojei
GATGAGCAAAAAAACAAGATATTGGTGCAAAACACATTTAGAAAACAAGTCAAAGGTGATACTTAAAAATTCTACTACTGTTAGTATTGGCTTGGGTTGCCAACTGTCTCGTTTTAGCCAGGCCATCCCGTATATTGGGCTAAATTGGTATGTCCCGTACAGGACCGCCCGCTCCCCATATTTGATAATGGGGAGAGGGCGGTGAATACGTCAACACGCCGCGTCACGCCACGTCACGCCGCATCATGCTGTGTCACACCACAAATTGTTTGGTGACCTGATACGTCACTCAATAATGATGCCGGCAGTCGCCGAAAAAATCGGCAAGTGGGACAGTCCCTTAAGGCGGCATTTGCAAAGTGATTGTGCCCACGTTGTTTCAGGATTGCAGATAATGATTCCATAGTAGCTTTTGAAACCAAGACTGGCGAGACACGCACTCCAACGTTGTAGCAAATTCATTTCTAGCCTGGCATCACTACTATGTTCTGCAGACTATGCTAATAAACTGTATCTACCTTCCACGGCCACACTTGAAGGTTTCAAGATTACTGAGAAATGTTACATTTTAATGCTCCAGTTGATTTTGTGGAATTAATTCAGCAACAAATGTATCATGCATTATATGGCAGGGAATGCATTAAGAAAACGAAATGCATGGAAAGTCATTAATTGAGTTTTGTTCAGGGAATAATATTTCTATTGTTGCAGGGATCAATCTCATGCTGCTGTGTGTCAGAACTATCATTAAGAAGCATAAATGCACGCACGAGCTGTTTCCCCCGAAGATTGATAGTCTAAATAGAAGGACAAGGCTGAAGGTTAGGCCCATCAGTCTTCAACCTATGAGAAATTTGGCAAGAGAATAAATATAAATGTATTCTGTAGAAACGATATACACCTTTTTATCCCCTCATTTCTTTCAACATCCCACTTTTGTTTTAGACTGAAAGATTGATGTCGGGCCCAATTAGGTTAGTGTCTTAATGAGCAACATTAAAACATTGTCTCACCAGGAACTGAGGAAATGGGGCTCATGAGTATTATTGGGTCTGTTTGTTCAGGTGGCATTGACACAGATCCAGTCGGCCAAATGATTTGCGTTTAGCTTAAAATGACAAGATACTCATTCCTGTGAGTAAGCCTGTGTTGAAAAATGGCACAAGGGATTCATGCTATTTTGTTTCAGTGCCACTTTCACAGGATCATTTGGTTTCAAGGTAAAGGTGTAGCCATGAGCACTCATATGGGCCCCAGGTTTACCTGCCATTTTGTTGGTTACGTCGAACATTCCTTGTTCCAAACACACATGGGCACCATCCCTCAACTCTTTCTCCTCTAGATTGATGACTGTATCAAATTTACTTGGATGTTAGTATCTCTCCCCTTTCTTGAGTCCTCTGTCTACTCTGTCTCTGTCCACTGACCTACTGATATCTACTACAAATCCAACGACTACCACAGTTATCTAGATGACACTACCTCCCACCCTGCCTCTTGCAAAGATGCTATCCCCAACTCTCAATTTCTCCGTCTCTGCCGCATCTGCTCTTGAGATGATGCTTTTCATCCAAGGACATCAGTGATGTCCTCTTTCTTTGGTAAATGCTGTCCCCCCCCCCCTCCGCTGTCATTGATGCATCCCTCCCCCGTGTCTGCTCTGTGTCTCATTCCCTTCTTCACAACAAAAATAGAGTTCTTCAAGTCCTCCACTTTCATCTCAACAGTCTTTGCATCCAACAATCCGTCATTACCTCACCTCCAACATGATCCCACCACCAGTCACATCTTCCCATCCTCATCCCTTTCCACCTTCAAAGAGATCTCTCCCTCCACAACTCCATTATTCAATCATCCCTTCCCACCCAAAACCATCCCCTCCCAGATATTTTCCCCAGCCACTGCAGGAGATGTAACACCTGTCCCTGTACCTCCTCCCTTAACTCCATTCATCTACTGCATCCTGTGTTCTCGATGTGGCCTCTTGTACATCGGCGAGACCAAGCATAGACTTGGCGACCATTCTCTGGACACTTGCACTCGGTCCGCCAAGGCCTACTGGATCTCCCGGTTGCTAATCATTTAATCACTTCTTCCCATTCCCATATTGGCCTTTCTGTCCTGGGCTTCCTCCATTGTCAGAGTGACTTCACACTCAAACTGGTGGAAAAGCACCTCATATTCCACTTTGGTAGCTTACAACCCAATGGTATGAACATTCAGGCAACTTTGGGAAATTTCAGGCAACTTCCAACTCCCCCCTCTTCCCCCTTTACCCCTCCCCAATGCCAACCACTTCATGGGGCAACTTGAATTACTGCTCACCATTCCAAGACTAAATAATAAATAATAGGAGTATAATTAGGCCATTCAGCCCATCAAGTCTACTCCGCCATTCAATCACGGCTGATCTGTCTCTCCTTCCTAACCCCATTCTCCTGCCATTTCCCCATAACCTCTGACATGCGTACTAATAGTAAGATTAAACGAGAACTTTTTACCAGTTTGAAGTTTGATCTTTATTTTATGAGGAGTTACAATGAGGGATTACGTGAAGAAGCCCCGCCAGAGTGCCAGCGCGTCATACTTCAAAGCAGCAGCGTGAAATCACAGTAACTACAGTCGAAGTGATATAGTAAGACTCAGAAAATTAGAACTACCAGATGATCTTTGCGATTATGAGGGTCAGGAGCAGTGGGCACGTAATCCCTCATCGTAACTCCTCATTAAATAAAGATCAAACTTCAAACTGGTAAGTTCTCATTTAATCTTACTATTTTACTTCAAAGTCACGTGAGTGACTACGTGAAGATTTCAAAGCTCTGTGATTGCATGCCATAGATACAGTTCCATATGACACACTGCCTTGATTGACACAGGATAAACAAATAATGTAATTGAACATTGTTTAAAGTATACAATGAACGTCTTAAACAATAAAAGAACAGTAATAACCCCTCTTTCACAGGGGAAATTACAAAGGAGTACTCAAACAGAACCCAAAAGAGCATGCGCAAATAGAAACATAGAAATTAGGTGCAGGAGCAGGCCATTCGGCCCTTCGAGCCTGCACCGCCATTCAATATGATCATGGCTGATCATCCAACTCAGTATCCTGTACCTGCCTTCTCTCCATACCCCCTGATCCCTTCAGCCACAAGGGCCACATCCAACTCCCTCTTAAATATGGCCAACGAACTGGCCTCAACTACCTTCTGTGGCAGAGAATTCCACAGATTCACCACTCTCTGTGTGAAAAACGATTTTCTCATTTCGGTCCTAAAAGACTTCCCCCTTATCCTTAAACTGTGACCCCTTTGCATTGCGAGGACAGGTTTACCATAAATCGTAAAAACGGTTCCTTCACTGGACCATCCTGCGGTGAGGATTTGGTCTAAAGACACGTACTACGCCTTTGCTGCGTACGTTGACGCCGCCCTGGTGGAGTGACGTAAACACATCAGTGTCCACTCCAGCATGATGCAATCCTGTTTCGGTCATCTAGAAATAGTTTGTACTGACACCTTCATATGAGGTTTTATGTGGCTGATGAGCATCGCTGTTTCAGAGCCTCTGAGACTCTCGATGACCTTGATATATTGGCTCAGGTGCATAACTACACATAGTCTTATGTCAATGTGTATATTTTAAGCTTATTTTGGTTCCAGCCATCCCTGGCCTGCTCTGTTTGATTAAATCATATACATAAAACATAATATTATCTACAGAAGAATGCATGCTGTCCAGTCGTAACTTTTGCAACATCTGGACCCATTGCACTGCCACTAGCACCATGAACATGACCACTTTGAGCGTTAACTTCTGGAAAGGCAGAAATGTAATTGGAGCCCATTACCAAAGCAGTGTGAGAAGTATATCCACATCCCAGACTTCCGAATATCTAGGTCTGGGAGGGTTTTGTTAAAATACCTCTTATGAATCGGGCCACCAATAGATGAGATCCGACAGAGTGTTGTCCGGACTCTTGCCCGAAATAGGAGGACAAAGCACTTTAAGCACTATAAATGGCACTATAGGTTAACTGCTTGTCAAAAATGCAATGTAGCAAGGAACTCCAATACATCCGGTATGCCTGCAACACGATAAGATATATTTGACTGCAAACAGAACATCTCCCATTTCTTAATATGAGATACATATCGTTTTTTAGTGCTATCTCACCAGGCCACCGCAATCACATCGACGGTCCTACTCGATAGTCCGAGTTCCTGGAACAGTCTGGTCAGAAGATACAAATCAACAGATTAATACGATCATGTGAAGGGGAACTGTCCTACTGTCCCAGGGTGAACCAACAAGTTGCTGTAATTGGGGAGAGTCATGAATGGCTGTGCCATCAGTCTCAGAACCAACGGGAACCATGGCTGTGTGGACCAGTTAGGAACTACCAAATGCCTTAGCGTAGTCGTGCTCTATTTTGGTGAGACATTGACTAATGAGGCAGAATGGGGAAAAAGCGTAAGAACGTACATCCCCAACGTAGCAAGAATGTATCCTCCGCTACTGCCCCTGGATCTGGATCCCATGAGACGTATTTAGATAACTGGTGATTTAACCCGGATGCAACAGATCAATGTCTGGCAATCCATACCGGCTGACAATCATTTTTAACTTTTGGATTCATCATCCATTCTGTGTTGTCATTGAATTTACGTGACCTGGTGTCTACCAATTTCACATTATCTCTACCTGGTAGGTAGATGTCTGAGACCCAGATGTTTCTTGTAATGCACCAGTACCAGATGAGGTTAGCCAGATTGTCACAGAATAATTACCTAATTCCACCCATGTGATTGATATGCAACAGCTGTGGTATTATCAATCTGAAGCTGCACATGCAAATCATGCATTGTTGAGCAGAATGTTTTTAGGCCATAGAATGCACCCAGCGATTTCTACGTAGTTTACCCCATACCTCTGTAGGATTAATGCCTCTTTCACATTCCATCTGCCGCCACAGCTAGACGCGATATCAGTGGCTCCCCATCCCGAAGCGCTCATATCACTTTGTAAACTAAAGGTTATTGAGTCAGAATGTCTCTAGTACATCGCGAAACATTAGTTACAGTTTTGGCCGTAGGCAAAGTACTGACATGTTAATTAAATCAATGATGATTCCCAAATAGCCAATCATTCTAAATGGTACTAATTTGGATTCAATTTAGATGGGTGAGGAACCAAACCTCTCAACACGTGTTTGGTAGCTGAATATTATGCATATTTCATATCAGTGATTGCCATATAACACCCTTTTGATACCAGTTGCAATACTGAAATTATCATTTTAAAAATGTTTATACTGGACCTAAGAGTTAAGTCTGGTTAGGCCCAGAATGACTCGACACCCACCATCGTTCTTTTGGCTGGGGAATATTGGACACAAATTGTTGAGGCTGATATGCCGTCCTTTCAATTACCCCTTTTTTGGAACAAAATACCAATTTCATCATTCACCTGTAGTGATAGTGGTATTGAAAACCCAATACCCGACTAGGTGTATTTTGTACCAGTGGATGCACTTCCGAGATAACCTTACTCAAGACCCCCGGGTACAGTCCAGTATGAATAGATCTGATGTTTATGTAGCACCATGTATGATAGAACAATTGCTACCTCCCCCGACCGGTGACTGATCTCTAGAGGATATATCCTGGATTTTCAATCACCCCTTCCTGTTCTGAAAGGGTATTGTTTTTGAGGTGGCATCCTGGTCTCAGGATGAGTTTCGATGAGGCTGATTGTTTTTGCGTAAGGCTGTGAACCGTGGATTGAGCGGAGGCTGGATGGTTATTCGTGAATAATTAATTCTAAAATGGGCATTACACAGCAGGGTCCATATCCTGCTGTGTTTAGATAGTGGCCTTGTACCATTTGCCCAAACGCCATTACTCCTGCTCCAACCATTTTTTTAGGACTTCTGCAGCCTTAACTCATGCACCCTCATGATGCGCTCCTTCAGAGCGATGCACAGTTAACAGGTGTTTGATATGTCTTGCGAAGTTTCCTCCATTATGGAGTCCTGCAGCTGGTGAGAGGCCATATAAGTAAATGGCTGGCCAGATTGTCATCCATGGCTTCACCGGTTCACCAGTATGGCAAAATTGCAGGCCACATCCAACACACCCAGAGCATAGCTCATGTGCTTTGGTGTATGCACATAAGCAGTGACACCAAACTTCAGGGTCAGATTCATACTGCCCTGGCTTCTCCCAGCTCATGCTCATGGGAGGCATCATGCAGCCCTAAACAAGGTGCTGCTGGTATGGATCCCCATGCAGACTCGTAGGCCATTATCCTTCATGGGTATAAACCCCCGCTGGAACACCTCCTGGTTGTTATCATTTTGGCTATGAGGTGTTCCACGTTGTCCAGACATCCCCAATGTTCATTTTTTGGAAGGAAAAAGTCTTTCTGCCTAACTCATCAGAGTTGACAGGCTTGGACAATTTACTCTTGGCCTGGCTCTCCGACAGGAGTGGCCACAGTGCTTTAAAGCACCGGAGTTGCTGCTGCTGGCGGAACTTCCGGTGGCTCTAAAGTCGGCGTCTCAAAAGCCGTCGTCATCATAAGTATTTTCGACATTACGATGACCCTGGCAAGGGTAATTACTGGATGCTGGACCTGTCCAGCGATGACGTGTTCATCGGCGGGACGACAGGCAAACTTCGCCGGCGATCGGTCACGTCCCCGAGCAAAGTTTTCAAGAGGGGACTTCGCCTTTTGATGTCTGGACTGGGCTGCTTGCACCATCCGCACAACACTCTCAATTACTCCAGCGCCGCCTCCAGTTTTTTGAACCAGGCTCCCAGTTATAGCTCGGGAATTTGGAAATAATTCTGCATAGAATGTGTGTCACTTACATTCTACAGCAGTTTAAGTGAAATAAAATCCCTAGGTGAGCATAGAATAATGCTCAGTGGTTGCGGATCCGGGGTGGAGCAGATGGTGAGCGGGGATATCTCTCCCCCCCCCCCCCCCCCGTTGTTGAGGGGACACAGTGAACCCTTCCTCCATCAGCTTGCTGTTGGGGCAAGCCGGCTACTTCTTCCCATCTTTGCATCACACGCAGGCAGTGTAGCAGCAGAACGGACCCGGGATGCCTTCTCTCCGACCCCTATCCCCCTCCCCACGCGGACTGGCCGCAGGTAGGTTTTACTTTATAGGGGACATACTCGCCTTATTCTCATTTTTTAAATATTTTCCCTTTAGGAAAGTGTCCCTGCTGGCTCCTGTAACCAGCCTTATGGGACCTCGTAAGCCGCAGCAAGTTTTAAAAACACTTACCTGCGGGTGTTTTACTTACCGCTGGTGGAGCAGCGCTCTCCAGCCTGTCGGTGCGCCAAACGCATCGGACGTAATGACGCGCAGGCGCTCTGGCGGGGCTTCTTCAAGTAGTCACTCACGTGACTCCGATGTAAAATCAAAATTCTATCTCTGCTGACTTGAAATATCCACCAACAGCCTCCACTGCCTTCCGTGGCAAGGAACTCCACAGATTCACCACCCTCTGATTAAAGACATTTCTCCTCAACTCCTTCCTAAAAGAAGATACTTTAATTCTGAGGCTATGACCTCTAGTCCTAGCCATTGATAATGGTCCACTCGTAGCATTCACAAAGATTCAAACAGCGATCCCCCATTAACACTGTCTTACACAAACAAGGAACAATTTACAATTTTACCATGCCAATTAAACTGCAAACCTGTCAGTCTTTGGAGTGTGGGAGGAAACCGAAGATCTCGGAGAAAACCCCTGCAGGTCACGTGGAGAACATTCAAACAGACAGCCTCCTTAGTCGGGATCGAACCCGGGTCCCGGCGCTGCGAGCAACTCTACCGCCGCGCCACCGATCTTGTCACATTTCATTTCCACAAAGGAATCTGACTGGAGTTTAAGTTTGATTTCTGTGTTCTGCCAAATTTGTCAAAGAACCACAAGACAAAAGATTATTTGTGACATGACTGCCAACCGATTTCTTATCAGAGTTGACAGAATACAAAGCAATCAGCCCGCAATCAGAGGGTGAACCACAGTGTTAATCCCTCCGGCTGGTATATTTCTAGTAGATGAGTAGCACATTTTAATGCAAATGAGTGGAGAACCAAAAACAAATATTGTAACATTCTCAAATTAATCCATTCAGATAATGTCTTGGGATAATTTCAGTACACTCAGATTTTACTCATAAGAAATTACTTCTGCCTTGCACTTGGAGTAACATGAAGCCGGTTAGCAAGAGGATTCAGATAATTAATATAAATTTAAGGTATGCATATTTATTTACTAAGTAATGTGCTTTCAGGACAATCAGCGGCTCTAGAGGTCACTCAATTTATTCTGATAATGTTTTTCTATCAGCGTTATCAAATAGTCTTCCCGGCGGGGTGGGGTGGGGGGGGGGGTTTGGACAAGGTGAAGTAATGGAAGGATTTGCTGGCTGAGTAACAGTCAGACTGTCGAACACACAGTGCTGGAGTAACTGCACCAGTGAGGCCCTGTATCACTGTCGCGCATCCTGCACCTGTGCAGAACTTATTGATTTAATCAACTTTACCATTAACTTCCACCTTGTCCTTAAAGTCAGTTGGGCTGTCAGTGACACCCCTCTCCCCTATCTCGATCTCTCTGTCTCCATAACAGGGTACAATCTTTCAACCGACACCAGCTCTTTGTGTTCTACACAAGTCTTCAGCATCTGCAGTTCCTTGTATCTAACTGACAGATAGGCTGCAGTCTTCTTCGTTCTTACCAAAAGAATGGTTCAACTGGTGCATAAGTTGTCCAACAACCTTAGGCTTTGCACGCCACACGAAAGAAGAAGAAGAACTGGTGCATTGGAGGGGTTATGTGGGTTCCCGGCCGACATGATAAGGCGTGACATTCACATTCAATGGTATATTTGATTGTACGTCAGCCTTGACTCAGAGTCCTTGCTCCCAGGACCAGCGTCAGAATCCTACACCATGTAACTTGGGCGAGGATAACACTACTATGCCCACATTGACACATCCTTTAGTTGATTCACGGGACCACATTTATTGCCATGTGTAGGAAGGAAGGAACCACAGATGCTGGTTTAAACCGAAGATAGACACAAAATGCTGGAATAACTCAGCGGGACAGGCAGCATCTCTGGAGAGAAGGAATGAGCCATCCCTAGTTGGCTGTAGTGGTGGTCAAATGGCTTGATTGCACCCCTTATGGTGAAGGATGCCGACAGTGATGTGCTGGAAGTTGGGAATAATACGGATTGGTGTCCATAGATCAGTGTGGACATGATGGGCTGAATGGCCTGTTTCCATCCTGCATAATTCTATGACTCCATGTTAGGTGTGGAGTGCCTAGATTTGCCCCAATATACTTAGTTCAGATTTGTGCATCTTGGAGAAGTGATGATTGCTGCCATTTCCTAGGGTTGAGAGGGGCCTGTGCAAGAAGACTTGACCGTGTAAAGCTGTGCATCTGGTTATAACATGCTGGTAGTGGAAGAAGTCAATGTATAAGGAAATGAATTGTTTGCCAATTACACCTAATGATGTGGCTGCCTTAGGGGTATCCAATGTTGAAGATCAAGTCTTAAATGTATTGAATGCATGTAGCCATTTATTGATGGTGCACAGAATAAATCGAATTGACTGAGAACTAGCTTCTATGATTATGGGTATATCTAATTTATTGTATGAAATATTTCAGAATTGGGTAATGTATGCTGACACAGACAAGGCAGCTCGTCAAGAGTGTTTTATTGTCATTTGTCCCGGATTACTGCCTTCTGTATTATATTATTCCATGACTATATTAGTATTAAGGAATGCTATAAGTTATTAAGAAATATTTCTCTGTAAAATGCATATCAAAAAAATCATCCGTATTTTACTGGAATGTCCAGATAAAAGTGTCTGGATAAACAATTCTTTCTGGTTCTTACGGTTCAGGTATGCTGTGAACAGGGAGGGATCCAACAATAGGGTGGCACAGTGGCACAGCAGTGGAGTTGCTGCCTTACAGTGCGTGCAGCGCCGGAGACCCGGGTTCGATCCCGACTACGGGTGCTGTCTGTACGGAGTTTGTACGTTCTCCCCGTGACCGAGTGGGTTTTCTCCAAGAGCTTCAGATTCCTCTCACTCTCTTGAAAAGAATAATGGCATTTAAGAGTTGATTGAAGGGTGATCATTGGTCGGTGCAGACTCGATGGGCCGAAGGGCCTGTTTTCATGCTGTATCTCTCAAGGTGAAAGTAAAATGTGAAGAGTGACAAATCCCCAGGATCAGGGGGTTTCCATTCTAGCATTGTAAAGGGAATAGGTCAAAGCACGGCAGATGTTCTTAACAACTGGAACCTATCAGGTCTGGAAAATACTGGTGCATTTAACTGAGGATTGAATGAATGTGCACCTTGAAAGTTTTCGGTTGATTAGAGAGCCAGAATAATTTTATGAAGGATGGGTTTTGAGTTTAGTTTAGTTTAGTTTAGTTTAGAGATACAAAATGGAAACATGCCCTCAGCCCACATCGACCAGCAATTCCCATTCACTAATACTATCCCGTACACACTAGGGTCAATTTACACTTACACCAAGTCAATTAACATACAAACCTGTATGTTTTTGGAGTGTGGGAGGAAACCGAAGATCTCGAAGAAAACCCACACGATCGTGGGGAGATTGTACAAACTCCGTAAAGACAGCACCCGTAGTCGGGCTTGAACCGGGTCTCTGGTGCTGCAAGCGTTGTAAGGCAGCAACTCTACCATTCAATAACGTTATACCAAACAAATCTGAATTAGTTTTGTTGAAGAAGTAATCAAACAGTGGACAGGGAAATGTCTGTAGAAATTAATATCATAGCAAATGTAATCACTTAAGGTGCTTACTCGGCCCACAGCATCTCTGCCTTTGGAAATAAAATAACCATCCAATCTAATTCCACTTTCCACCATCTGGGGATCCACTGTCCTCCAGACCACAGGTCATCAGATACACAGTCAATTATTTCTTAACTATGATGAGAGTTTCTGCATCTAGCATCATTTCAGATGGTGACTTTCAGATCCTCAGCAGCCTCATGGTGAAAACATTTTCACTCATCCCTCTATCAGTTACTTGACATCCGTGCCCCTTGGTTTATTGACCGCTCTGCTACAAGAGAAGCAGATTATTTCTATTCACTGCATCAAAGTCCCTCAGAATGACATGTTCCTCAGTTATGTTTACCGACAGCGTCCAAGAGAAATGACCCCTAACTATCCAATCTATGTACATATTTATAATTTGCCAGTTCTCATAAGATCACATCGGCCACCTCTTCAGTGCAATCACATCTTCCCTATAAGATGGTGATCAGAACTTTTTCAAAATAATCAAACTTTTTGTCTACCATGTGTGGAATACAATTCTACAGAACCTCACAACTCTTAAACGTTATGGCCAGACTCATAAATGAAGCCGTCCAAATACCTAATCTACCTTTTCAAGATGGAATCACAGTAAACGTATCATCTGTCTCTAACCCCCTTCTCCCACTACAATCCAGGGACCACAGCAGTCCTTCCAGGTGAGACAGAGGTTCACATGCACTCTTCAGAACTTGTTTACTGCATTTGGTGTCTTCTTTACACCAGCGAAGCCAAGAGTAGACCAGGCGACCATTTTGCATACCCTTACATCATTATGATCCCCTGTCCCCCCGTGTGCACACATTTTCCCCACCATCTCCTAACACCCCAGTCACCCTGTTACCTTCCCCTCCTCCATACACTCATCTCTTATACCAGTAACCACATTTCCCTGCGGTTTCCCAACTCTCTTTTCCAGTTTTCCCTACCCTACTCTGAAGAAGGGTCCCGAATACATCATCCGCCCATTACTCCATAGGTACTGCCTGACCGCTGAGTTCCTCCAGCACTCTGTATTTTGTTGAAGATTCCTGTATCTGCAGTTTCTTGTTTCTCCACATTGACTAATACTGATTCATCTCTGCCTTTTCAAATGAAAGTTTGCACTGTACATTAAAAAGGATTACAGAGTGCCACAGGGATCTGGAATAGGGTGGTGATAGTGGCGCAGTGGTAGAGTTGCTGCCTTGCAGCGCCAGAGACCCGTCCAAATAAGTACAAGTTTGCGGGCTAACAGCCTTCTGTGAATTGTAAATTGTCCCTAGTGCGTTGGATAGTGCTAGCGTACGGGGTGATCGCTGCTCGGTGCGGACTCGGTCGGTCGAATGGCCTGTTTCCACACAGTATCTCTAAAGTCTAAAGACCATAACTATTCATTGTATTTATGAATTAATAATGAGATTCGAGTATGAATAAATAATTTGCCAATGACGCAAAGAGAGATGTAATTGGTACGAGTTGGTCGTGAAAGTGGGACAGAGATAGAGAGAGGAAATTCACCTTCCCAAGCTAAAGAGAAAAAAACAAGGGAAACCCACCTTTGCACCTGGTATGGAGAGGAAAATATACTCCCTCGTCCTACAGCAAGAAGGAAGAACTTCCCTATGTTTAGGTTCAGTGGCTCTTTAATTAAGAATAGAGAGAGAATGAGAGAGAGAGGGAAAGAAAGTGAGAGAAAGAGAACGAAAGAGAGAGAAAGAGAAAGAGAGAGAAAGGGAAAGAGAGAGAAAGAGTGAGAAAGAGGGAGAGAATCTTTATCTTCAGAGAAAATATTCAGCATGCTGATGTAGGCTCCAGTACATTGTCAGTAAGAGGACCCATCCATCTGGAATGTCTACAAAAGCAGCTCACTTGATGAGAAGATAGTCATGCAGTGTTAACAAACCATTGTCTGTTGCTATTTATTTGTTGAATGAACTAGCACAGCAAGCAGATAGCAATCACCTTTAATTAAAATTAGCATCTGAGAATTTGTGAGCTTCGCTTTCCCATTTTCTTCACCGCACACATTTTTGACAAAATACTGACAAATTGAAAATCTATCAGTATTATCCCCTGCTTCAGGTTGAGGCAGAACAAATTAATTTAAGACATTTTTCTTTGCTGACAATTTAAATGTACCTGCAATTATTTAGCCATTTAGTGTTACACGCCTTCACTCTCTGCCCTCACGTTAGACTTTGATTAATGTCATTTGAATGCATCAGGAACTCATTTTGGGCACAGGGGTCAGGCTGCACAGTTATCCCGTGCCCATTGATTGCAAGACAGGCACCATGCCAGCTTCACGCTGTCGGTACACAAGAATGTTTTTTTGCATTTAGGCAGCATCCACTATACTTTATTTAGTTTGCTTCAACGATACAGAGCAGAAACAGGCACTTCGGCCCACCAAGTCCACTGACCAGCGATCCCCGCGCATTAATACTACCCTACCAACACTACAAAAACAGGGACAATTTTTACATTTGCACCAAGCCAATTAACCTACCAACCTGGACGTCCTTGGAGTGTGGGAGGAAACCAAAGATCTCGAAGAAAACCCACGCAGATCATGGGGAGAACGTACAAACTCTGTACGGACAACACCCGTGGTCAGGATCGAACCCGGGTCTCTGGCGATGTGAGGCAGTAGCTCTACCACGAGGCCACCAAATAATGCCGGTTGATACCCAATATCATATATAGCAAGAGCCCCTTCAACTCGAATTCACATCTTACACCCATCTTCCATCTGCCTCAACCACCACCCCTGGCAGGCCCTTCCAGGCTCCCACCACCGTCTTTTTTAAACTTTGCCCACCCCCCCCTCACCCTATAGCTAACCCCTCCAGTCTTTGATATTTCCATCCTGGGAAAAAGATTCTGCCCGGTGTCTACCTTGTCTATGCCTCTCATAATTTCACTTACTTCCATCAGGTCTCCTCTCAACTTTAGTCGTTCCATAAAAAAACAATCCAAGACTGTTCAATTCTCCTTATAGCTAATACCCTCCAATTCAGGCATCGTTCTTGTAAACTTACTCTGCTCTCTTTCCAAAATCCATCAGGGTGGCCAGAACTGCACTTTCCTTGATAAATGTTAATGTGGGGTTGTCAGAATTTCAAAACCTGCAGTTAACACAAAACTTGAAAGTGTAGCAAACGGTGAGGAGAATGCAGAAAACGGTTCTGACAATAGAGGCAAGTTATTGGAAGAGGCGCACATGCAGTTGAAATGTTATCATCAAAAAGTTCTATTTGGGCAGGAAAATGCAAAAATAATATAACGAGAATTACGCTGGTGTGAAAGAGCTTGAATCCTTTCAAAGTGGCAAGACAAGTTGAGAAATTGTTTAAAGTGGTTCAAGCAATTGCTCTACAAATACTGCATGGAGTACTATGGCAACAAGCTTGCGGATCCTCTGCAAAACACTGGGTTCTGGACAACTGGAAGTGTTTCATAAATTTCTGGTTTCATATTTCAGTAGAGAGGTAGACACAAAATGCTGGAGTAAATTCAGCGGGACAGGCAGCATCACCGGATAGAAGGAATGGGTGACGTTTCAGGTCGAGACCCTTATTCGGACTGAGAGTCGAGGGAGAGGGCGTCTAGATAAGACCAGATCTCTAGGCTCCCTCTCCCCCGATTCTCAGTCTGAACAAGGGTCACGACCCGAAACGTCACCCATTCCTTCTCTCCAGAGATGCTGCCTGTCCCGCTGAGTTACCCCAGCTATTTGTGTATATTTTCGGTGTAAACTAGCATCTGCAGTTCCTTCCTACACATCATGAGCGAGGTGCCTTGGGAAAGTGTAGTGAAGGTTCCACAGAAGAACCTCAGTCATTCGGATAGACAATGACTATTGATTCCAGGAATGAGTGGGTTAGCATATGATGAGCCTTTGACAGCACTGGGCCACTACTCGCTGGAGTTTAGAAAGCTGAGGGAGGACCTCATTGGAACTTACAGAATAATAAAGGTTTGGCGGATGCAAAGACGACAACCAAGTTTTGCGAACTTATTTATTCAGACAATAGCTCCTTGGTTTACAGGTCTCCGCAAACACGTTTGACCACATCGGTGGTCAGCAACACAACTATGGCGCAAAAGTGAAACCGCGCGAAAACAGCAGCCTTTCCCGAGACAGTAATTGAATGCCAGGTTCAATTACTGCTTGCGCTAGCAGGCACCACTATAAAGGCATAGATAGAGTGGATGTGGAAAGGATGTTTCCATTGGTGGGAGAGTCCAGGACCAGAGGTCATAGCCTCAGAATTAAAAGGCGCTCTTTTAGAAAGGAGGTGAGGAGGATCTTCTTTAGTCAGAGGATAGTTAATCTGTGAAACTCATTGATACAGAGGGCTGTGGTGGCCAAGTCAGTGGATATTTTTCGGGCAGAGATAGACTCTTGATTAGAACGGGTGTCAAGTGTTATGGGGAGAAGGCAGGAAAATGGTATTAGGATGCAGAGATCAGCCATGATTGAATGGCAGAGTTGGCTCGATGGGCCAATTGGCCTAGTTTTACTCTTATAACTTGTGAACTTGTGAACAAGAGGAGGTTGGGATTCACTTCCTTGGAGAAGGGAAAGCTGAGACATTGACTGACAGAAATATTCAAAATCGCGATGTGCAAGGTGAATAATGCAAAACTGTTTTAATTGGGGTAAGTGTTAAGAAACTGGAAGTGTTGCTTGAGGATTGTTAGCTGAAGGCTAATCCTTTTTATGCAGCGAATAGTTATATTCTGGAATTCAGTGCCAGAAAGCATAAGAAATCAAGAGTCAATTGTGTCTTTCAAAGGGGACTTACACAGTTAGTTTGAGGGGGAAATGAAGGACGGTTGCGTAAAGAAGCGATGAAAGGAAATACTTTGCTTTTTTTTAGTATTGGGCCAATTGACCTCCTACTGTGCCTCTGTGAATCTTCGCTTCCTGCCGTTGCTTCTGTCATTCGGTGCTAATTTATGAGATCCACTTGACATCGCTGATTATTAAAGGCCAATTAATGGGTCATTAAAGAATCATCATGATGACAGGTGCCGTTCCCTATTAAAGGAAAAGAACATGACTCTGGCATTTTGTGACTGGGAGATATCGGCGTGCCAGTGTCACTTTCAGTCAAGCTGCAGTCGCTGCATGGATTGACGGGTCTGGCGGTCATCAGGCTTGATCCTCCGCTCTATGATCTTTGGGCTTGACCGGCCACATGAGTGGCAGCTGCCAGACGCCGACAGCTTCGATCTGCCCTGGCCTGGCTGCCAGGCAATCTTAAACCCATCACACGTTCAACGCAATTATCACAGCGCACCTTACAGAACCTGGATTGTTGCTTGCCTGTGGATATTAATGTGTGCTGGCAAATAGCGCACACTTCACAGTCACCCATAGCAAGGCCGTGCTCGCTTGAAGATAATTGTGAGGCATAACAATGACTCGCATTGTTCAACATCATCGAACGCATTCACTGTGGGCTTCTTGCTCCTTCGGTTCCCGCGAAGGCGTTAGATCTTGCAACTTAATGAGGCTGAAACTGGCTCTGTGAGATAAGAGCCAAGCGAGAACAAATCAACATGGAAAAGACAATTAAGTCAGACGTTAAATGAATGTGGATTTGCTATCGACCGTTTGTTGCTTCCCAGTGTTTAATTCTTACACACAGTCCCTCCAGATTTGCGACACTGCAATTTTACGCGTACAGATTTTAAGAAGAGGGAGTAACAATTTGAGAAGAGGGAGGGGAAGAACCTGAGTGTCATATTTTTCATACAGAGGGTGATTGGTATGAAAGGAATAAGCTGCCAGGAGAAGCGTTTGAGGCGGGTGCTATAACAACATTTAAAAAACAACTTTTAGCGAGATATAGGTCAAATGTCAGTCAATGGGACTAACGTAGATGGGCATCTTGGTCAGAATGGACTAGTTGGGCCGAAGGGCCTGTTTCCATGCTCTATGATTCTATCAACAAAGTGACAAAATATCAAAGTTCCAAATATAATGTCTTGCAAGGTTAAAAGTCTGCAATCTGTCTTTACATTTCACAAAGACTCTCCACCCTAGCCACACTCTCATTTTGCTACTACCACCAGGAAGAAGGTAGAGGAGCCTGACACTGGTACTTCCAGGTTCAAGAATAGATTCTTCCCATTTACCATCAGGTTCTTGAATCATCCTGCACATCCTTCACCACAACCCACCTCCACGCCGAATCACTACAGACTTTACACTGTGAAGGCTTGCATTATTTTGCACTTGTTTACCTAGTATAACTCATAATTTATTGTACATTTAAACACTGGTGGTGTTGTGTTTAATGTACCTGTAAAGCAACAGCATGTAAGAATGTCATTGTTCCAGTCTCGCTACATTAGAGCACTAAACAATCCTGACTTCCAGAACGCCTGTTATTTGATGAAGGTCTATCTAGTGATCTATCAACACGTCCTTTGTATAGGAATAAACTGCAGGTGCTAGTTTAAACCAGATAGCTGGAGTAACTCAGCAGGACAGGCAGCATCTCTGGAGACAAGGAATGGGTGACGTTTCGGGTCGAGACCCTTCTTCAGACTGAAGACACGGGGAAAGAGAAACGAGAGATATGGAAGATGGTGTAGAGAGATAAAGAACAATGAATGAAAGATATGCAAACAAGTAACAATGATAAAGGAAACTGGCCATTGTTAGCTATTTGTTGGGTGAATATGAGAAGCTGGTGCGACTTGGGTGGGTGAGGGATAGAGAGCGAGGGAATGCCAGGGTTACTTGAAGTTCGAGAAATCAATATTCATACCACTGGGCTGTAAGCTGCCCAAACAAAATTTGTATAACATGTACAATATTTGTTATAATAGATCCTTTGTATAACAGCTACCTTCACATTTTTATCTGTCATTTTCAGATTTTTGCTGTGTATTTCTTTTAAGTAGCTTGAATTTTGTAGTGATTTTGCATTACTGCAAACATTTCCAGTGCTGCAGTCAGCTGACAGGTGCATGCCAAAGAGGCATTCCTCTCGGAATCCAGCAAGAGAGCAGAATGTAGCAGCAATCTCCCAGCTCCGATGCAGAACAATCCATCCAACAATTTGTACCAGCCTCGACCTGGCACAGGAACTGCACCACTGGTCATTTTAAAGGAGAAGAATGGTTGATCAGGATACTGCAAACATTTTATTAGTTTTTATGCCAAAGCTAGTGCTGTTCATATAATTTTATTATTTAAGGTAGTTTTGCACATATTTAAATGTTTTGGTTTAACTAATTTGTTTAGCTAATGATATTTTGTTTTACTCGTTTCGAATTTTTGTTTTAAATCAGTTTTATGTTTATTTTTCAACGATTCTGAATATCATAGACTGAAGGAATAATAGTTGTTGATTGCTTTGGCCCCATAGCAGAAGCACCCACGTCTGGGGCTGGAAACTGGACGTATCCTGAGCCAATTCTGCTACCTCCATCATCTAATGCGACAAGTGATGGCTTCCACTGGTTGTCGCTGGAAGCTTGCGTCCTTTTCAAGACGGACAAGGCCAACATTTGTAACAAGATGGACATGAAAAGAAGAAGAAGATTGCTTTGAGATCATCTCTTGATTTCCTGTGTATTCTAGCCCTAAATTCCAGACTATAACTATTTGCTGTATGAAATGGATTAGCCTTCAGCTAACCATTTTAAAGCAATGCCTCCAATTTCTTTTAATCTTATTCCAATTAAAACAGTTTCCCATTATTCACCTTGCACATTTTGACTTTGAACATTTCTATGTCAGGTTCTCAGCCTTCTCTTTGAACCCCATTCTACAATTGGATGTCAATGCTTAGTCAGCTATTTCCTGGACATAGCCTTTTCTGCCCTCTACCCTACCTGCCCAATGCAAGAGTATTTATATATGCCAGATTCAGCAGCCAGGAGTCACGAGCGTGAAAGATTGGGCCTCAAGGTAATGCTGGAGCCCACAGAACCTAAGATCTTGTACATTGAGAGCAAGCATGGGCATTTCATTGCTGATCAGAAATTCTGGAGCATTAGATTTGCTGAATGCTCGTGATCAACCTGTGTCTTTCTAAAGTAGGGTCTCGACCCAAAATGGTACCTATCCATGCTCTCCAAATATGCTGCCCAACTTACTGTGTTACTCAAGCACCCTGTGTCATTTTTTCTTTCTAAATGAGGTTTATACTGTGGCTCAGAATTGATTCAAAGTCACAGAGTCATATAGCACAGAAACAGAAACTTCTGCCCAATTTATTCATGGCAACCAAGATGTCTGTCCAAGCTAATCTAATTTCCCTGCATTTGGTTCGTATACCTTTTCTCTTCTGTCCATGTACCTTGTGCCTTTTAAGCATTATAATTTTACTTCGGAGTCACATGAGTGACTACGTGAAGAAGCCCCGCCAGGCGCATGTGCGACATTACGCCCCTTAATGTCCCATTAAGGGGCTGGGGAGTTCAGCAGCTCCACCAGCGGTAAGTAGTAACCCGCAGGTAAGTCAATGTTAAGCCTTTCCTGCAAATGTTTTTTTAAACTCTGTAAGTCTGGCTCACAGAACCAGCTAGAGTTGGTAATATATATTGTTAATATAAATTGCGGTGATAGAGTGGAACGCGTGGGGACCACAGTTACCGCTTATAGATCGGGTCGGGAGATAACGGCTGCTCTAAAGCCGGCTCCCGCTATTACCGCTATTTAGATCGGGTGTGGAGATAACGGCTGCGCTAATGCCGGCTCATTTGAACTTGAGCTTGGCTCCAATACCCACTACTGTTCTACTGGCAGCTCAACTGCCTCCATCAATTTCCAGTGCTTCAAGGCACTCAGAAATACCAAACTAAAGTACTCTCAGGCTCATGAGTCTGATGATGTGGAAGACTCCCTCCTTTTAATTTAAAGGTAAGGGGATGGCTCAAACAAATGGAGAAAATGCTCCAAATGTAAAGAGCCATCGGAAATTTCAATTGGGATCGAATGCCCTAGGATTCCTCTCGCAGAGGTCCATACAGCAAAGAAGAAAACACCGCTCATGGATAACAGTGGGAATCATCCTCTCCAGCACCTTGTTTAGGGCTGGATGAGACCTCCCTAGAGCATGACTCGGGAGAAACAGGGCAGGAGGAATCTGACCCTGAAGCTAGTGTCACTGCTTTTGTGCACACACCAGCGCACACGAGCCATGCTCCAGGTGTCCCGGACATAGCGTTAAACTTTGCTAAACCCTGAAGGGACTGGTGAGGCTATCGAGAAAACTCTAGCCGCCAATGTAAATTACATGGCTTCTCACCAGCTCCAGGGAACGTTACGAAACACCTGTAAACTGTGCTTCACTCAAAATGCCCACCGTGAACTCGGCAAGGGCACAAATGAGTGCAACGATGCGGGGACACGAAGTGAGATTTCAGCGAGTCCTCAAGTTGTTGGCAGCAGGCATTCGGAGAAGGTCCAGGGGGCACCGATGTCTGGTACTCAACAAGATATGCTGACCCTGTTCTGCAACGCCTACGTTGAGGTCAATTGCATCAGGAAGATAGCCATCAAATGTTGAACCCGAAGTTTGCAAGGACCTGGAGAAACATGCCAAAACAATCCGTCTCATGCAGACATATGTCCCTTATGCCAGGATGCCACCTCGCAGGTTATTTTCAGTGCGAAAGGTGTCGGGTCCAGGGGCAGGGCCAAGCAGAGTGGGGCTCACCTTACTCACCTGTGTATCCCAGCTACAACCCCAATATGGGAAGAAGGAGTAAAGGCCGACTGTAGAGGTACAGGTGATTCATTCTGTCCAGGATAAGATTCTGGGAAACAACCTCCAGTTGAGGGTAGGTTGAAATTGGTTATGATGAATGGTGGTGCATAACATCTCATCGGTTTATACTAGACACTGTGTCAAGCTCGAATACAGTTTATGTCAGGAATTGATCCGTCTGTACAGAATATGCCTAATCGAGTATTGGGGTTTTCTGCACAAACTCAGCAGGTAAAAGAAGAAATTACGGTTTTGTCCCAAAAAAGGGGTAATTGAGAAACCCTTCTCAACAATTTGCGTCCAATATATTCCCAGACAGAGAAAAGATGGGGGATGTAGAGGCATTCCGGACCTAAACTAGTTAAATTCCTATGTTCAGTATAGGCATTTTTAAAATGGACACCTTCAATACTGCAAAACGGCTGTTATCACAAGGAAGGCTGTTATATGGCAACTATAGACCTAAAAGATGCATATTAGTCAGTACCAATTCATCATCAGTATCGGAGATACTTGAAATTTAGTTGGATGGGACAGCTGTGGCAATTTAAAGCATTACCCAATGAGTTAATCTCAGTTCCTAGGCTATTCAAGAAATTGTTGAAGCCAGTGCTGGCGCAACTTTGGGCCCAGAATCACATGGTAATGGCTTATCTAGATGATATTTTAATCATAAGCAACACTCAGGAGACAGCTGAGAAATCGGTTTCAGCAACCAAATACCTGTTTGAAAGGTTAGGGTTCCTGGTCCATCCAACCAAATCCAAGTTTAAAAAATTGTTTATTTGGGATGCGTCATTGATTCAGTTGATATGTCAGTGAGTTTGCCTACAGCCAAGGCTGTGGAGATCAGAGAGGTCTGTACCAGTCTCGCTGAAATACAATATCCCTCCATTCGGGAAGTAGCTACTGTTATTGGTAAATTGGTGGCAGCTTTCCCTGCAGTGCAGTTTGTACCACTGCACTATCAAAGTCTGCAACGAGCTAGAGAACTAGCACTTAATGAACATGCAGGTCATTTTGATAGACCTATGCAGTTACCAACCAGAGCCATAGCTCAATTACAATGGTGGATTATCAATATTATACAAACTACCAAAAACATTTTGGTTCAGCAACCTTTAGTGCTTTTACAGACATATGTGAGTGCTGCCGGATGGGGAGCTACGGACAGCGAGTCTAGCTGTGGTGGTAGATGGAGTGTGCAAGAGTATTTAATCCTGCACAGGCATGCTATAAATTACTTAAAATTGCTGGGTGCATTCCATGGATTAAAAGTTTATTGTTCAACAATGAATAATTTACATGTTCAACTCCAGATTGATAATATCACGGCTGTGCCATATATCAATACCATGGCAGGAATAAGGTCAGTATCATGTGATAATCTGGCTAACCTCATGTGGCACTTGTGTATTTCCAGAAACATCTGGGTCTCAGCTATCTACCTACCAGGTAGAGACAATGTGGTGGCAGACAACAGGTCACAAAAGTTTAATGACAACATAGAATGGATGATTAAATCCAGAATTTTAAAATGATTGTCAGCCACTATGGGTTGCCAGATATTGATCTGTTACATTCAGGCTAAATCACCAAATGCCTAAATATGTTTCATGGGAACCGGATCCAGGAGCAATAGCGGTGGATGCATTCTCGCTACATTGGGTTCGTACATTCTTTTATGCTTTCCTCCATTCTGCCTGATTAGGCAATGTCTCACCAAAATAGAGCAGGACTCCGCCTCAGGCATTTTCTGGACTGGACTACACAGTCCAGAAATAGAGCAGGACTCCGCCTCAGGTGGTTCTGGACTGGACTACACAGCCATGGTTCCCATTGGTGCTCAGAATGATGACTCAGTCATTCATGACTGTTCCCAACTGCAGTAATTTGTTGGTGCATCCAGTAAGAGAAGAAAGTCATTCGTCACATGATCGTATTAATTTGTTGATCTGCAGGTTCTGACCAGACTGTTCCAAGGCTTTGGACCGTCGAATACAACAATGGATGTCATAACTGCAGCTTGGAGAGATAGCACTAAGAAACAATATGTGTGTCATATTAAGAAATGGGAGATGTTTTGTTTACAGTCAGATATATCTTATCATACTGCAAACATCTATTTATTTTTTTACCGCACACTGAATGGACACTGGTTAAGCAACGTTTTTTTGTTTCCTCTGGGTATGTAAGTACTCAGGAAAAATGATAATAAAGATATACAATACATACTGGATGTATTGGAGTTCCTTGCTAAGTTGTACTTTTGGTGAACACTTGAGTTATAGTGCCATTAATAGTGCTCGGAGTGTTTTGTCCTCCTATTTAGGGCAGTTTCAGAACAACAACCTATCGGGTCTCATCTATTAGTGTCCCGATTCATGAGAGGAATTTTGTAACAGAAATCCTCCTAAACCTAGATATACAGAAATCTGGGATGTCAGTATAGTTCTGACACTGCTTCGGCAATGGGCTCCAATTACGTCATTGTCTTTTCAAAAGTTAACATTTAAAGTCGTTAAGCTCATGGTGCTAGTATCAGCGCAAAGAGTGCAAACATTGCAAAAGTTACGACTAGATAGCATGTATTCTTCTGCAGATGACATTACATTTTATGTGTATGGTATAATCAAACAAAGCAGGCCAGGAATGGCCGGAACCAAAGTAAGTTTTAAAGCATACCCTGTTGACCAAAGATTATGTGTAGTTAAGCACCTGAGTCAATATAACAAGGTAACAGAGTTTCAGAGGCTCTGAAACAGCAATGCTCATCAGTCACAAAAAAACTCATAAAATGTGTCAGTATAAACTATTTCTAGATGGTAAAACAGGTTTTGGATTCCGCTGGAGTAGACACTCATGTGTTTAAATCTCACTCCACCAGGGCTCCATCAACATCCGCAGCAAGGCCGCAGGATGGTCTAAGGAATCAACTTTTCTAAAATTATCATGAACCTGTCCTGACAGTGCCAGGGTTTGGGCATGCTGTTTTGGGTTCCGTTTGATTTGATTTGCTTTGTCTTTATAAATTTCATTTGTAATTTCCCCTGGGATAGAGGGGTTATTACTGTATTGTTATTTTAAAAAAATGATGATTGGATAATTCGAAGCAATGTTCAATACATTATTTATTCACTATTGTGTCAACTGAAGCAGTGTGTCGTATGGAGTGCATCTACAGCATGAAATCACAGAGCTTTGAAATCTTCACGTAATCACTCACGTGACTCCGAAGTAAAATAGTAAGATTAAATGAGAACTTACCAGTTCGAAGTTTGATCCTTATTTTATGAGGAGTTACGATGAGGGATTACGTACCCTCCGCTCCCGGCCCTCATAATCAAAAGGATCATTTGGTAGTTCTAGTATTCTAAAGCCTTACTACGTTACTTCGGCTATCATTTTCTGTGTTTTCACGCTGCTGCTTTGAAGTATGACACGCATGCGCCTGGCGGGGCTTCTTCACGTAATCCCTCATCGTAACTCCTCATAAAATAAGGATCAAACTTCGAACTGGTAAGTTCTCATTTAATCTTACTATTGTTCCTTCCTCTTCAGCTTCCTCTGGCATGCATAGGTACCATTCATATACCCGTGTAGGAAAAAACTGTAGATGGTGGTTTAAATCGAAGGTAGACATATGCAATCTGACCTGCTCGTGCAGCTTTTAAGACACTTGGAATATTGGGAGCATTGAACAAAAGCTGCATATGTCAAATGTGATTAATCTCCTTTCACACAATCCTGCTCGAGGAATCTCTTTTTTTTTAAGGTGTGAATAGAATGAAAAATGATTCTTCCCTGGAACTCCTGTCATTAGTGGTCCATTGTGTATCTTAGACTATTCAATTGTCTTCAACCGAAATTCATGATGCAACGTGAATTCTATGCAACTCCCCTCTTGCCGACTGATAGTGGCTTGAAATGTTAACCCTTCATCAAATCCCTTTAGTTTGCTGCTTGTCATTCTGCTGAGGATATTGCAATGTTCATCAATCTCAGTTGCAATGCATCCAGAGGCAATTATCAACCATTGATAATAATCGGCGGCCCAAAGGGGCATAGCACCAAGGGGCATAGCTGGACTACTGAAAGAATAAAACAAAAAGTGCAAATGATAGACATAAGAAATCAATGCAACTGAGCTTTAACGCCTCCCAGACTCTGATTAATTATTTCCAAAATTTGCCCAAAACTGATGTTAAATTGACTCGCTTGCAGTTATCTTGCATGTGCTTGCACCACTTTTATGCAAGAGTTTTCTACTTAAATGATTCAATGATACTTTATTGTCACATGTACCTAGGTACTTTGTTTTGCAAACAACCCAGTGAAATCATGTTGCAGACACAAGGCGCTGGTAAGGCCGCATTTGGTATATTGTGAGCAATTTTGGACACCATATCTGAGGATGTGCTGGCTCTGGAGAGGGTCCAGAGGAGGTTTACAAGAAATTAGCCCAGGAACAGGTTGGGTGAGTGGGCAGATGCATGGCAGGTGTAGTTTAATGAGGATGAATGTGAGGTTATCCACTTTGGTAGCAAAAACAGGAAGGAAAATTAATATCTAAATGGTGTCAAGTTGAGAAGGGGAAGTACAATGGGATCTGGGGGTCCTTGTTCATCAGTCAATGAAAGTAAGCATGCAGGTACAGCAGGCAGTGAAGAAAGAGAATGGCATGTTGGCCTTCATAACAAGAGGAGTTGAGTATAGGAGAAAAGAGGTCCTTCTGCAGTTGTACAGGGCCCTAGTAAGACCAAACCTGGAGTATTGCCGATTTTGTCTCCAAATTTGAGGAAGGACATTCTTGCTATTGAGGGAGTGCAGCGTAGGTTCACAAGGTTAATTCCCAGGATGGCAGGACTGTCATATGCTGAGAGAATGGAGTGGCTAGGCTTGTATACTCTGGAATTTAGAAGGATGAGAGGGGATTTTATTGAAACATAAGATTATTAAGGGTTTGGGCACTCTAGAGGCAGGAACATGTTCCCGATGTTGGGGGAGTCCAGAACCAGGGGCCACAGTTTAAGAATAAGGGGTTAGCCATTTGAACAGATATGAGGAAACACCTTTTCACACAGAGAGTTGTGAGTGTGGAATTACCTGCCGGTGGAGGCCGGTTCTCTGGATACTTTCAAGAGAGAGCTAGATAGGGCTCTAGAAGATAGCGGAGTCAGGGGATATGGGAAAAGGCAGGAATGGGGTACTGATTGGTGATGATCAGCCATGATCACATTGAATGACGGTGCTGGCTTGAAGGGCCAAATGGCCTACTCCTGCACATATTGTCTATTGTGTATTGAATGAGTAGGTTAACCTATGATGAGAGTATGTCGGCACTGGCCTGTACTCGCTGGAGTTTAGAAGAATGAGAGGGGGCCTCACTGAAACATACAGAATAGTGAAAGGCTTGGATAGAGTGGATGTGGAGAGGATGTTTCCACTAGTGAGAGAGTCCAGGATTAGACGTCATAGCCTCAGAATTAAAGGATGTTATTTGAGATGAGAAGAAATGTCTTTAGTCAGAGGATGGTGAATCTGTGGAATTCTTTGCCACAGAAGGCTGTGGAGGCCGTCAGTGGATATTTTTAAGGCAGAGACAGATCAATTCTTGATTAGTACAGGTGTCAGAGGTTATGGGGGGAAGGTACGAGAATGGGTTTAGGAGGGAGAGATAGATCAGCCATGAATGAACGGCAGAGTAGACTTGATGGGCTGAATGGCCTAATTCTACTCCTATTACTTATGACCTTACGTGTAGCCACGTTTTGGCACCGACAAAGTTACAAAAGTTTAGCGAACATTCCTATCTACTGCCTACCGCTGCACGTGGCAGCTGGCCGTTTGCCATTCTCCTGACCTCTAGCATATCATCTGTATCAAGGATTCACTGGAAGATTACAGCAAACCCCATTGCAATCTTTACCCTCGCTCTGCAACTGGGATGCTCCAGTCCAGCCCAATTGACTCATTTTAGCAAAGTCAGCCTTAACACCGACTGAGTTTTCACTGCATTCATTATTTTTTTCACAGTGATATTGTGGCAACGTTCTCCTCAACCGGAAGCCTAAATGGAGTATTAAACCAATAATCAACTCAGTCTTTTTCCTCTGTATTCAGATCACTTTTCAGTTTTTGTTGACTTAAATGCTCTTATACAATATTTACTAGCCTTCGCTTTGATCGTTTCTTTCAATATTTTCTAATACTGTTTCTCTTTTCCATTTGAGTTCCTCGCTCAGCGTACAATTTTCTGCCCGAGTTTCACTGGAGTTATTCACTTGATGTATCTGACGATGGGTCCACACACTGAAAAGTTAACTCTGTTCCTCTTCCCACAGGTGCTGCTTGTCCCGCTGTGTATTTCCAAAGCTTTCCGTTTTAATTTTAGCATTGCAGCATCTGCAGTTTTATTTGTTATTTTCACTACTGTTCACCCACTAACAGGCCTGTCCCACTTGGGTGTCATTTACGCGTCACAGGGGTGGCCCGCAAAGATTTTGTGAATCCCAAAATCCGGGGGCGGCGCGCGCGACCGCGCGTCACTGCCTTGCCACCACGCGCCATGCGTGTGCAATGCACGCCATGCACGTCACGGCGCGTGCATCGTGCGTCGTGATGCGTAAATGGTGTCGCGTAAATGACACTCAAATGACGCCCAAGTGGGACAGGCCCTTTAGTTTTATTATGCTGTCTCTGGTCTGGGTAGCTTTAGCTTTGTTTCCCTTGTCTCTCCCTCTTATTATTTCTTCTCAAAAGGTCCCCAAAAACATCAACTGCCTTTAAATGCCTCGTTATATTTAATAGCAAAACAAATTAAGAACAACTTAATTGAAATAATTATCAATAGTGTCACTTTCTTCACCCTTCCCGCCCCAACTTTGCTGAAAGAAATAATAAATGTGTTGGAAGGAACTGCACATGCCGGTTTACACCTAAGATAAGCACTAAATGTTGGAGTACCCCAGCGGTACAGGCAGCATCGGTGGATGGAAGGAATAGGTGATGTTTCGGGTCCGAAGAAGGGTCTCGACCCAAAACGTCGCCCATTCCTTCTATCCAGAGACGCTGCCTGTCCTGCTGAGTTACTCCAGCATTTTGCGTCTACAGTATCTTAGAAATAATATGCGTATGTTTGTATCAATAACATCTGCACCGGGTTCCAATGGATCAGTTAGTTTTCAGGCTTAACATATGACATGCTTTGCCACTTTAAGAGAAATAGGAAAGATTTCAGGGTATCCCATGCAACAAAAAGAAAGGTGTGCGTATATGTAGCGACTATCACAGGCGCAAGGTATTCCAAAGCAAACCATGGTCAATGACACATTTATTTTTAATTATATTACTCTATTAATGTGAGAAACGCAGTCATTTTGCATGCAAGTTCCAAACATAAATTTGATAATGACCAGATAATCTAGTTTCAAGTGGCGTGAGGGTTATGGCCTGGACACTGCGGAGAACTCTATTGATCCACTTCAAACATTGCCATGAGATATTTTATGTACTCTCTTGATACTGCACAAAACTTAACCTACCAATCTGCTCAACCCCAAACCGCTTTGATGACCTAGTCCTCATTCACACCATTAATCTTCTACTACTGCATGCCTTTTTGCTGGCATGTAGTCTAAAGAGTCAGAGAAAAATGTATGGCAAACAACTGACCATTTCCCTTCGGCTAGTGGACCATTATATAATAGTAAGATTAAACGAGAACTTACCATTTTGAAGTTTGATCCTTATTTTATGAGGAGTTACGATGAGGGATTTCGTGAAGTCCCCGCCAGCACGCATGCGCGACATTCTTCAAAGCAGCGGTGTGAAATTATAGATAGTAGAGTTGACTGAAGATAGTTAGATAAGAGAACTAACATACCAGTTGACCTTATAATAGAGGGTTGGGAGCAGAGGGCACAAAATCCCTCATCGTAACTCCTCATAAAATAAGGATCAAACTTCGAACTGGTAAGTTCTCATTTAATCTTTCTATTTTACTTCGGAGTCACGTGAGTGACTTCGTGAAGACTTCAAAGCTCTGTGATTTCATGCCCTGGAAAATGAGTCCATGCTCACACACTGCCATAGTACCCAATGGAGGAAGTATGTAAACGTATTTCAGACTTGAAACAGTGCTGAAAAACAATGGTGTATTTATTTAACAAATAATAATAATAATAACCCCTAACTTCGGGGAAAATTGTAATACAGAACTTAAAATGGTGTCTGCAAATATTTCAGGCGTGGCCACAGGTTTATTATAAAACCGCTGGTCCAATGAACAATAAAAATTGTTCATTGGACCAACCCGCCGTTGCAAGGGCGTGGCCCATAGGAACTTCCATCATCCTCACTGCCGATGTAACTGCAGCCCTGGTAGAATGAGATTAAAAAATATCAGTGTCCACCCCTGCTGCACCTAATACCACCCTGAGCCATCTTGAGATGGTCTGCACAGTTACTCTGTGATGAGGGCATTTAAAACTTATCAATAGAGCCATTTCCGTACCCCTGAGACTTTGGTGACCTCCAGGTAATGTAGAAGGTGGGTCACTGTGCAAAGGCGTATATCTACCGGATAAGCCAGGAACTCCAATTTGAGGCCAGATGACCCAGGCCTGTTCTGTTTGAGTAACTCATGAATGTAAAAGGTTACCTTATTTTGGGATGTTACCATGGCGTCCAGTTTTAGTCTGTGCAGAGACTGGACCCGCTGCGCCGTTACAAGTGCCATAAGGATGACTATCTTATACGTGAGCTTGGTTAGTGAGAGGGACGTGGCTGGTGCCCAATCTCTGAGCAGGGTCAGGACAAGCCCAATATCCCAGGTCTGAGAATATCGAGGCCTGGGGGGACTAGAGTTAAAGATACCCCTCATATGTTTTGACACTAGAGGGTGAGATCCTACTCCATGGTGTTCTAACCCCTGTCCCAAGTATGAGGATAAGGCACTTCTGGCTCAATTGATGGCACTATAACTCAAGCCTTCATCGAAATGTAGACTTACCAGGAACTCCAACACATCCATGATAGTGGCTGTGTTATATGTAGTGCCTGTCCTGGTACAAAATACCTCCCATTTCTTGACATAGGTGAGGTACTGTTTCCAGGTGGACTCTCTGCATATTCATGGTTCGGTCCGACAGCCCTAATTCCAGGAGAGGTCTTTTCAAATCCTGCAAACCAATAGGTTCATATGGTCATGGCACGGATGACTCTCCCCGTCACAGGATGTACCAGCAAACTCGGGCATTTGGAGATTGGAAAACATGGTTCTGAGACCATGTCGAGAACCACAGGGAACCATGGCTGAGTAGGCCGAATACCCGATGCGGGGAGTCTTGTTGAATTTTCCGCAATACCCGACTGATGAGGCAGAAAGGGGGAAATGCATAGAAGGACAAATCCCCCCAGTGTAGCGAGAAAGCATCCATCGCTACTGCCCCAGCGTCTGGTTCCTATGCAACATATGTTGGTATCTGATGATTAAGTCTGGATGCAAAAAGGTCGATATCTGGCGTTCCATACCGAGCTACAATGTCAGTAAATACCTGGTGGTTCAACATCCATTCGGGGATGTCATTGAATTTGCATGACCTGGTGTCTGCCACTGTATTGAGCTTACCCGGAAGGTAAGTAGCTGATATCCAAATGTTTCTTTCAATGCACCAGTGCCAGATTGAATTGGCCAATTCATCACAAGATATCGACTTAATTCCACCCACATGATTAATGTATGCCACCACGGTGGTGTTGTCAATTTGTAGGCAAACATGCAGATGGTGGATGTCTGAACAGTAAGCCCGAAGTCCGTGGAACGCTCCCAACATCTCTAGATGATTAATACCTAGTGTCAGAAGTAAGGTTAGCTCATGTGTATTCTATCTACCACCACAACTGGAGGTGGTATTGGTAGCTCCCCAGCCGTGAGCTCTGGCATCAGTTTGTAACACAACCGAAGGGTTTGTGATTGTGATGGGATTAGAGCAATGTCAAGTATTGCTAATCCATCGCAATTCCAATTTTGCTTTGGCCGGTAACTGCATTGGGAAGCTCGTGGCTGCCTTTCCAGCCACACAATATGGACCCTTACATTACCAAAATCTACAAAGGCCAAAATGGCCAGCATGATGTTTGAGTGCTGCAATTTTGGCCCTTTGTAGATTTTGGTAATGCAAGGGTCCATATTGTGTGGCTGGAAAGGCAGCCACGAGCTTCCCAATTATCCTGGCTACCTGCCGAATGGATGGTTTACGGATGCAAACATGGTTGTTACATGCCTCTATCAAGTCTGTCACTTTGTCCCTTGGCAAGGTGACAGACACATGAACAGAGTCAATCGTGAACCCCAAATAATCCATCATCTCATTAACTTGGATTTGTCTGGATGGATGATAAATCCCAATTTTTTAAATGGGAGCTTGGTGGCTGAGACAGCCAATTTAGCCAATTACAAGGTTTTTCCCACAATTAGGATGTCATCGAGATATGACATGACAATATGTTTTTGTTTCCGAAGAAATGCCAATGCTGGTTTCAATATTTTAGTAAACAGTCTGGGGGTTGATGTTAATCCATTAGGCAGTGTTTTACACTGCCAGATCTGCCCCATCCAGATAAATTTCAAATATCTGCAGTGATCTTTATGTATTGGTACTGAGTAGTATGCATCTTTTAGGTCGATGCAAGCCATGAAGTACCCTTTGGAAACTAGTTGTTTAGCAGTAACAAAAGTTTCCATTTTGAAGTGGGTGTATTGCACAAAAGTATTCAGGTGTGTCAAATCAATAATGATGCGGCATCTGCCACCTTTTTTGTTTTTGGTGAAGACAAATGGTTTGGAAGGGCCGGAGGGCCTAATTGTTTGATACAAACTCAAGAGATTCATGTTTGGTTTTACTATCACTCCCTTAGTATATAGTCTAAACAGTTCTGCATGACCTTCACTTTCTCTTTTTGTGAAAGCACAAACTTTCGGCTAGGTACATGTTGAACCGGAAGGAGGGGTTTGTCAACAAATTCAATTTTGTATCCCTGAATACTGTGAGTATGATAAGATCAGAAGTTATAGAACTCCATGCTTTCCTAAACAAGTGTAACCTGCCCCCAACTTGTGAAGTAGTTACACATGCTATGTTCCAAGGGCAACCAGACCCACCTACCTCCATGGTTACCAGTGGTGCTGGGTTGGTTTTCTCCGTCCTTGGTTCCTGGGAGGTGGAGGCGCTGTGGTGTCGGGTTGGCGTATCTTCCAGGAAGGCCGTTCTGGGATATGGCCTAAAAAAGACCTTTGTGTGGGTTGTACGGCCTTCGAGCTTTCACCAGCTGTTCTTTCGCTGCGGTAACGGGCCCTGCTGGTGGATGCGTAGGGGTGCTGCCGCCGAGTGTATGAGGACCTGGCATCGGCCGGCACCTTAATCATACCGACGGCTTTTGCCTCTTCGTCGAGGTCTTTTACCTGTTTGGGCAGGTTGTCCCCGAACAACAGAGTAGGCGGCTGTGCGCTGCTGGTTCTACACAACCACGCAAACTTTGGGTTCAGCGTAGGTCGGATGGCACTCTTCCTGAAGCAGTTGATCTCAAATGGGACATTACAGAAGAGTGCCAGAGCATCCTGTTGCTCCTCCGACATATATTTTCCGTCTACTGACCTGGCAAAAGCTGTAATACCCGAGGCCAGTAGTTTGAAGATTTTTTTGCATTTTGACTTCTTGGCTCCTGATGCCAGGACTGATATTTCCCCAGATGGGGATATTTACCGCAGGCACATTGAGTTCTCTGGAGCTAGGTATTTGGCCGTTGTGTCGTTTATGACTTGTTCTTGCAGCTGATGAGTTGTTAGATAATTTATACTAGCTGCCAGCTGTGGTTGCAATGGCAGTCCCTTCTGTGAGGGTATCGCAAACGTGGATACCATCCCAAGTAGCTCCTCTTCTTACACCCCTAGCATGTTGGATTCTTCTGCCAACTTCCCCTCTTCAGAGTCAGCCCAGACCTGACTCCTTATGCTCCCCTGCGAAGAGGGTGAGACATTTGGCAGCCCTGTAAAAGGTGTTGCCGTGGGTCTGCTAGGAGACCCACGGTGACCAGACTCCTGCTGGAGTAGGTCACGTTGGAGCAACTGCTCCACCATCCGCTCCATGCGGGATAATCGACCACCGTCGCTACCTGCGAACGGCGAGTCTTCGAACCCGGACCCAGCCGAGTCAACGGGATAGCCCGACTCCTTTCTCTACACACACACCTCCACCAGTATACAGCTGTAGGGGGACGGAGCAACACCCTCTCGGGTCCATGCTTATTCATTAGGTTACAGACACCTGCAATGACTTCCCTTCCCAAATTCCTCAATATTGCTGTTAAGCACATTGATTGATTTACTGATTGAAAGATACTGCATGAGAATACTCCTTCAGCCCATGCCGACAATCACCCAACCATCACCCACCCACACTAGCTCTACGCCATCCCATTTTTGCATTCAGTCGATCACACTGGATGCAGTTCACAGGGGCCAATTGCCCTACAAGCTCACACATCTCGGGGATGTGGGAGGAAACCGAAGCATGCGGAGGAAGTCCATGTGGTCACAGGGTGAACATGCAAACTCCACACAGACAGCACCAGAGGTCAGGGTCAAACCCGGGTCTCGGGCCCTGTGACCCAGTAGCTCTAACACTGTGTCTTTTGAAAATCCAACATGCATCATTCACCTTATTGCAACTATTATCTCCGCCTGGTGCTTCACGAATTAAGTTAGTTAAGCATGATTTTCCATTAATAGCTCTACTTCGGTACATTCTCATTGAAATAAATGTTAATTTTGGCCCTGATAATTGCTTCCAGCTGGTTCTCCATCATTATCATTTCATCAAGTTTTTTGTTAGAATCAAAAAAAGTTTTCAGATTGGACCTTTGCTCCAGTCTCAACCCAAAATGTCACCCATCCCTTCTCTCCAGAGATGCTGCCTGTCCCGCTGAGTTACTCCAGCGTTTTGTGTCTATCTTCCTTTGAAAACACTGTTGTGTTGAAGGATGATTGAAAGATTACTACCATTTCATCTGTAGCTTTGAACCTGTCAAAAACAGTACCTGCTTTTGCAGTTCTATTATACCTTAAAAATGAGCCTGTCTTTCTAAAAACTACTAATGTCTCAACCGTCCAGCTTATTGTGACTTTGACAGCATCTTCCTCCTTGCTAATAGATGAAAAATATGTAATGCATCTCTTTTATCAGCTGCCAATTTAACATCTACTTGCCCAACCCCACCCTGTGTGACCTGTTTACTTACAGTAAGTGACTGTCGAACACTATTTGATTCCCTTCAATGTTACTGCTTGATGCTCACATTTACATTTAATTTCGATTCTTTCCAATCTTTCTGTCTTTAGTCTTATTCGTGCTTGTTGCATCAATCATTTGTGCTGCTGTCAGATTCTTTTTTTTTTGGCTTCATTTTTCGCTCTTTCCCAGAGAGCCAGTCAGGGAGCCGAAATAGAGTTTAGAACAGCACAGAGGAAGGACATTATTGCCATAGAGGGAGTGCAGAGAAGGTTCACCAGACTGATTCCTGGGATGTCAGGACTCTCGGTTTATACTCTCTGGAATTTAGAGATTGAGAGGGGATCCTTACAAAATTCTTAAGGGGTTGGACAGGCTAGATGCAGGAAGATTTGTTCCCGTCCAGGACAAGGGGTCACAGCTTAAGGATAAGGGAAATCCTTTAAGACCGAGATGAGAAAGACTTTTTTCACACAGAGAGTGGTGAGTCTCTGGAACTCTCTGCCACATAGGTGTGATCCATCTGTAATACCAAGGATCTGCAGATGCTGGCTTCTACCAAAGATAGACACAAAGTGCTGGAGTAACTCAGTGAGTCAGGCAGCAGCTCTGGAGAATCTGGAGGGTTGAACATTCCGGGTCATGCCCAAGACACAGTGGGAATGTTGTATGTTTTTTTCAAGGAGGCTGAGAGCACATACTCTCTGTGCCTGCTAATTACTTCATTTTAGTGTTCGAAATGCTCTATTTTTCATAAGATTCATGCAAACATGTAGAATATTTTAAAATTAATTAAGTCAATGGGCAAAACTGGCAGAACCATGAAGAGGTTACGGGGAGAAGGCAGGAAATGGGGTTAGGAGGGAGAGATAGATCAGCAATGATTGCATGGCTGAGCAGCCCTGATGGGCCAAATGACCTAATTCTGCTCCTATCACATGATCTTATCATCTTATGACCTTATTACAAATGCCTCATCTCCGTGAAAGGCAGAAGTTTTATTTTAACTGCTACAGGGATTTGAGCACAAAGGACTCTAGGAGAGGCTGAAAAGGTGTCAGAGGTGCTCTGCTGGTATTGTTATACTGAGGTTCTAGCTGTTCTCTCAGATAGATGCAAACTGTCCCAAAGTCATCCCCTGTCTCCTGTCAAGAAGTAAGTCCTTCACATTGGCCTGCTCTACATTGGAGAACCCAAATGCAGTTCATGTGACTGCGTTTTAATCTATTTAACCTGTTTTCTAGATTGTCTTCAATGCTAGTATATCTTTTCCTAAAAAAAATGGAGCAAAATACTATTGAGTTGCAGCCTCAACACCCAATGCGATTGAAACAACATTTCCCTTTGTTTCAACACCACCCCGAAAGTCATAAGTACAATTTCTTCCCTAATTAGTTGCTGCAATTCAACTTTTTTGGCGTTTCATGCACTAGAACATTTAAATCACTCTGTTCTTCACTCTTTTGCAATCTCTCTCTGTTTAGATATCAGTCTGCCTTTTGCCCCCTCTTACCAAAGTGCATGACCTTGCACTTTCCTAATTAATCTACATATTCTATTAAAAGATTAAAGTATAATCTCTGCAGCATGACCTCTCCATAAATGCTGCCTCACCCGCTGTGTTTCTCCAGCTATTTGTCTACCTTTGATTTTTCCAGCATCTGCAGTTCTTTCTTAAACATTACCTCCTGCCAATTGTGGTATCCTTCACAAAGTTGGATACTCTGCGCTCTTCCCCTTTTCTAAGACCTTGTAATTAATTAAGGGCTCATAATTGTTCCTTGGAGTGCTACAGTCTGAAAAAACCCTCATTTATTCCTGAACCTTTGATTGTGTTTTCATGTTAACAGGCTCTCCTGTTATATGTGGCATCTTACTAAAAGCCTTCTGGAAATTTAAACACACTAAATTTGCAGGCTACCCTCTAGTGATTACTTGCTATATCCTCAAAAAACTCTGGCAAATTTGTCAAGCATGATTTTCAACAACCATGTTGACTTAGTTTGATTGCCCTGAATGACCAGCTGTTTATGCCTTGATTATAAATGTCCTGCTATCTGGCTTATGGTTTTCCTACTTTATTTCTCCCTTCTTGAAAAACTGAATTATATTCGCTGTTTTATAAGCTGCAGGTATCCTCCTGGAACTCAATTAAAATCTTAAAGAAATGGCCATACTATCTCAATAGCCCACTTAAAACCCTCCGATTCACGCAATCGGGTCCTGATATTATCTCTGCCTTTGGTTCTTCAGGTTTTCAATAGTTCATCCCTCATAAAGTCATCGAATCATAAAGTCGTACAGCACAGAAACAGGACATTCAGCCCAACTTTCTCATGCCAACCAACATGCCCAATCTACACTAGTCCCACCTGCCCGCACTTGGCCCATAACTCTCTAGATCTGTCTTTTCCATGTAGCTGTCCAATTATCTCTTAAATGTTATGATGGTACCTGCCTCATCCGGAAGCTCGTTTTGTGCACCTTTTGTGTTAAAAAAAAGTTATCCCTCAGGTTTTGATTAAATCTTTCCCTCCCTCACTTTAAACCTGTGTCCCTCATTACAGTAACTGTTACTAGTTGTAAAATGCTGTTGGAAACCAACCCACCTGTTGTCCTTGGGATTCCTACAGCATCCTCCACCTTGAAGACTGGTGCAAAGTATTGGATTAAATCCCAGTCCTTTGTTTCTTGTTACTAACCCTTGTCTCACCCTCCAGAGCTCCCACACTGCCCTTTGCCAGCCTCTCCATTTTGATCCATCGAAGCACTTGATGTTTTGATACACTTGCTTACTCTAATAATACATTTTCTCTCTCTTTATTAGCTTTTTAGTCTCCCAGTCACGGTTCCTACAAAATCCTACCCTGCCAGTCCATCACTCACTTTTGCCATTCTGTATGCGCTAGATTTTCATTCAATATGATAGAACTTTATTTATCCCAGGAGGGAAATTGATCTGCCAACAGTAATAAAAAAAACACAAAATACAAAAAACATGAAATTAAAGTGACGAGTGGAAAAAAATTAGGCATGTGCAAAGATTGAGGATGGGGGGGGGGGGGGGGGGGGGGGGGGGGAGGGGAGTCAGTCTCAGTCTATCCCATGAAAGAAGGGGGAGGAGTTGTACAGTTTCATAGCCACAGGGAAGAAGGATCACCTGTGGCATTCTGTCGTGCATGTTGGTGGAAGGTACTCCTCAGGTTGACCAGTGTGTCATGGAGGTGTATTGTCCAGGATGCTCCGCAGCTTGAGGTGCATCTTCCCCTCCAAGTCCACCTCCCATGAACCCAACTCCGACCCCAGAACGGAGCCAGCCTTCCAGGTCAGTTTGTGAATCCATGACCACCTTTGTTAGCAATAAGTGGTTCATCATTTCATCGTCCATTTTTTCTGATTAGGATACATTTCTGCTGAGGATTAATAGTGGCATCGTAAACCTCTGCCATTTTTCACTGTATCTCGGTACACATGTCAATTATAAACCAATGCCAATACCAATCTGTCTGGGATGCTGCTGCAGGCAAGATTTTCATTGTACCTGTACCTCATCCGACTTATGCATAGGACAATAAACGCGACATGACTTTATTGCAACCTCCTTTAACTCCTTGTCAGTTGAACATCATCAGCAGTTGATTGCTTAGATTTAAATCACTGCAGCTCCTCAAAACCATCACGCAATCTGAGCGGCCACATCAATTCAGCGGTAGAGTTGCTGCCTTACAGACCCGGGTTCAATCCCGACTGTGGGTGCTGGCTGCACACAGTTTGTACGTTCTCCCCGTGACCTGCATGGGTTTTCTGCGAGATTTGCGGTTTCCTCCTGCACTCCAAAGACGCACAGGTTTGTAGGTTAATAGGCTTGATGTACGTGTAAACTTGTCGTTAATGTGTATAGGATAGTGTTAATGTGTGGGGATTGCTGGTCGGTGCGGGCACGGTGAACCGAAGGGCCTGTTTTTGCTCTGTATCTCTAAACAAAACCAAAATATTTTTTTTTATCTTTGCTCCGAAACACCTTCCTTAATAAAACCTTTAAAAAAAACACTTCTATCTGTGTTTAATACCTTCATGATTGGATTGTGTTGCATTTGTTATACTGATACATAGATGAAGCAGAATGCATTTTCACCAGTGTCTCCAAACTGGGAGCATTGAATTCACATCCATCAGTGAATAATTCCATGCCGTGCTTACAATTGCAGTTTCAACTAAATAAACATGGGCTGGTTTTCTTGATCTTCTCTTTCCAATTACCTGACTGACTTTTATCAGTTCAGGTATGCTGGTCAGCAGATTCCACATGTGGGGGTCACAGCAGCTGAAGCTCGCTGCTGGGAATACAATTGATAAAATGACCACGTCACCTAAGCCGAAATTGTAGAATTCCAGCGTGATGGCCACCTGAAATTCCAATTTTCTCTAGTGGAGACACTAAATAGTTTTGTTATTAAATCCATTAAAGGCCTCGCAGAGTGCCATGTTATTCACTAAAATCCCATAAGTTAATTGTGCGATCTTTTTCTGAAATCTGAATAACCCAGTCACAGAGAGAACATTCCAATGGTAAATTCTAATGGTACATTTGAAAAACATTCATTTCAGTTCTTATTTAGTCAGAGTTTCTCTCCTTCCTCTATTATTACAAAATCAAGATTCCTGTCACATTTCTAATGAAGGTACAGTGTAAAACCAGCACTGAAAGTGTTTCAGGAAAAATGATTTTGTATGGACCCTGTATAACTTGCAAATGTGCAAACTGCAAAACATTAGTTTGCAACTTAATTAAAATGAAAATGACCTTGATTAACACCTCTACAGCCAACACATTGGTCTGATGGTCCTGCTTGCAGATAAGTTGGTTGATGCCATCACTTGGGACAAGTGGCCATCTAAATTTCACGAGGTAAAGGATGAGACTATGAAGTGACGGGGACAAATGAGGGGAATTCAATGCATGTTGGTTATTAGAGATCTGCTGTGTGTCAATGGAATTAAGAGAAGATGGAAGGGTGAGCATGTACCTCACTGACAATAAACTAAACAAACTAATGTGGCATACCTGCTCCTTCCCCACTATTTTCTTTTTTTGGGTGAAGGTCAAAGCGTTGGGATATTTTGCCAAAGCATCTCCGGTGGGTTCCTGCTATGCATGTTGTAGTCTATACACTGTGCAAGCAAGCTGCTTAGTAGTGGGAGGAATAACAGAGGAGGTTTACCAGAGTGAAGCCTGAATTAGAGAGCATTAGCAACAGGGGGAGGGTGAACCAACTTGGATTGTTTTCTCTGAAGCGGAGGTTGAGGGGAGAGCTGATAGAAGTATAGACATTTATGAGAGGGGTAGACAGTCAGAAGCTTTTTCCCCAGGATGGAAATGTCAAATTATATAGGGCATAGCTTTAAAGTGAGAGGACCAAAGTTTAAAGAAGATGTGCAGGGCAGGTATTTTTACACAGAGTGCGCCTAGAATGTGCTTCCGGGGATGATGGTGGATGCAGTTATGGTAGTGGTGTGAAAGAGACTTCTGGATAGGCACATGTATGTGCAGGGGATGGAGGGATATGGGTTACGTGCAGGCAGATAAGATTGGTCTTGTCATAATATACGGCATTAGCATTGTGAGCCCAAGTGCCTGTTCCTGTTCTATGTTTTATGTTTAGGGTGATGGATGGTGAGCTGATCAGGCAGCTGCTTTGTCATGGACAGTGGGTTTGTTGAGTGCTGTTGGAACAAGTTAGGAACCCGACCTGAAACGTCGATCCATGTCTTCCAGAGATGCTGCCTGATCCGCTGAGTTACTCTGCATTCTGAAAATACTTCTTAAAAAAAATCTATGACACAATTCTGGACTGTTTAACTATTCCACACTTTAAATAATTTTGAGGTCAATATGAAAAAAATATGGGTGACTCTTGGTTCACAATTGTTTTTGTCCGTGCTACTGACTGAGACAAGTTCATACACAGAGGTATCGCATGGCTCTTTAGGTCTGTGGGATCTTGCTGTATTCAAATTGGCTGCTAGATTTTCTTGCATCCCAACAGTAACCACACTGTGATAATGCATCTCTGGCTGCAAAGCACAATGAGCGCCTTCTGATCATGATGTCCTCCATCTGGGTCGGCCTTGGCTCCTCTTTAGGTTCGAAGCCGGCATATGCCACAAAATCTGGTCACGGACAGATCACCAGCCAGTGTGGCATCAGCAACCTCCTGCTTTGCACATTGTCGGGCTTGCCCACTCCTTCCCCCTGAGGGAGAGCAGCTGAACAAACCTCAGTACAAATGTTTATTCGATACTGTTTGGCTCTTCTTGGTGCCTCTACAGACACACACAACACATTTCAAGGTTAATCAGTTGCAAACAAAATGCTACTTCTAATGGGCCCTGTGAGTCGGTGGCTCTTGCGATAACCGTGTCGGTTCTGTTTGGTACGGCGTCATAAATCCTCCAGCAGTAGCCGCTGCTCACCCGCTGCCATTTGTCTCCAACCCGTCAGCAGTCACCATGTTCTGCATTTTCCTTACTGTCATCTCCCCCTAGGTGAAGCTTGACGTTTTGCTTGATTCTGTAACGCACTGAACGCTGTATATTTTCTCGGTTGATCCACGCATATTTCTGACGACGTGGTTGATATTTATATCCAAACAAACATCATCCATGCAAACAGAAGGTGGAATTTTCAGTATTGCAGAAGCACCCAGAAAAAAATAAACTCAGCCCCGGGGGGTGTTATTTCCAGCTGGCTGCGTCAATTTTCTGATTGGGTCTGGATGCTTGCTGAACATGTGTAGGTAGGAACTGCAGATGCTGGTTTAAAGCAAAGATAGACACAAAATGCTGGAGTAACTCAGCGGCGGCATCTCTAGAGAGAAGGAATAGGTGACGTTTCGGGTCGCGACCCTTCTTCAGCTGGACAGCACCTTCTCTGGAGATGCTGAAGAAGGGTCTCAACCCGAAACGTCACCTATTCCTTCTCTCTAGAGATGCTGCCTGTCCCGCTGAGTTACTCCAGCATTTTGTGTCTATCTTTGCTTTATTCACTAGCATTCCTTGCATTCATAGACCTCAGATATCCTCTTTCTTTGGTCTATTTTCTCACGTTTGTTTGCGCAGCATTCCAAGACAAGAAGCCAGGGAGTAGAATCAGGACTTAACTTCCAGCCCACCTGCATTGGATCTCTGCCAGACGAGGAGTGCTGAGCGATGCTTGTGCCAGGTCAAGTCAACTCGAATCAAGTTCATTATCATATACAGAGGTACAGTGTGGTGCAGGCGCAATGTAAATCTTCCTTGTAGCAGCATCACAGGCATCCATTAGGGGCGCTGCATTGAAGGTGCCTCTGCCTACAGCCTGTCCGTTTTTTCCCCTTTTTTTAATTTTAGTTTGTCTAAATAGTTTGTTTTGGGGATTCTTTAGCTTTTCTATGTGGGGAAGGGGGGAAGGGTAAGGTGGGGAACCGTTTCCTAGTCGTTTCCTGGTGAGGATGCGACTATTTCTCCGAGTCGCGTCCTCACCCCCCCTCCTCGCGGCCTACCAGCTGGATCGGAGCAGCCTTTCCTACCTGAGACCGGGGACCGGACCAGAGCTTCGGCAGCAGCGGCGCGGGGCTGGATTCATAGAAACATAGAAATTAGGTGCAGGAGCAGGCCATTCGGCCCTTCGAGCCTGCACCGCCATTCAATATGATCATGGCTGATCATCCAACTCAATATCCTGTACCTGCCTTCTCTCCATACCCCCTGATCCCTTCAGCCACAAGGGCCACATCCAACTCCCTCTTAAATATGGCCAACGAACTGCCCTCATTTACCTTCTGTGGCAGAGAATTCCACAGCTTCACCACTCTCTGTGTGAAAAACGATTTTCTCATCTCGGTCCTAAAAGACTTCCCCCTTATCCTTAAACTGTGACCCCTTGTCCTGGACTTCCCCAACATCGGGAACAATCTTCCTGCATCTAGCCTGTCCAACCCCTTAAGAATTTTGTAAGTCTCTATGAGATCACCCCTCAATCGTCTAAATTCCAGCGAGTACAAGCCGAGTCTTTCCAGTCTTTCTTCAAATGGAAGTCGTGCCATCCCAGGAATCAGTCTGGTGAACCTTCTCTGTACTCCCTCTATGGCAAGAATGTCTTTCCTCAGATTAGGAGACCAAAACTGTACGCAATACTCCAGGTGTGGCCTCACCAAGACCCTGTACAACTGCAGTAGAACCTCCCTGCTCTTGTACTCAAATCCTTTTGCTATGAATGCCAACATACCATTCGCTTTCTTCACAGCCTGCTGCACCTGCATGCCTACTTTCAATGACTGGTGTACCATGACACCCAGGTGTCGCTGCATCTCCCCTTTTCCTAATCGCTCACCATTCAAATAATAGTCTACCTTCCTGTTTTTGCCACCAAAGTGGATAACCTCACATTTATCCACATTATACTGCATCTGCCATGCATTATAATTCACTGCAGAGCCCTTTGCCGTGGGCCGCCAGCGTTGCATCTCCGCCCAGCGCGGCCTGGGGAAGTCGGGAGCCGCGGACTCCGGTGGGAAGCGGCCGATTCGGAGGTCCAAGCCGCTGAGATTGGCCTCCAGTCCCGACGTCGGAGTTTCAACATCCCAGCGAGTGGGCCTGTGCGGCGGGCTGCTCATAGCGGCGACTGCGGAGTCCTCCGGAGGCCCCGACCATGGGTGAACATCGAGGAAGAGACTGACTTTGGTGCCTTCTCTCACCGTGGGAAACTTTTGATTCTGCTGTGTGGGGATGTTTTATGTTGAACTCTATCGTGTGTTGTGTTCTTTATTTTATTGTATGGCTGTACGGTGATCACATTTCACTGTGCCAACTGGCACATGTGGCAAATAAATATCTCGTACATAGACTGAGGAAACACACTAAATTATAAATTACACATAAATTCTGCAAGACAGTAGAAACAAAAAAGACTGTACAAGAAGCAAGATATTAGTGCAATTAGTAAATGTCCATCTTCTTCTTTCGTGTCCTTATGCTATATAGTGGCTCGCCACTGCTGTACACATCGTTGTGTTATTGGAGTGTTAAGTGCAAGGTGGGCAGTAGTGCATGGATTTTCCAACAATGAGCATTGCAGTAGGTCTTGCATATTCTGGGTCTGTGTGCCACACTCACAGGTTGTTGTACGCTCGATGTAACCCCATTTGTGCATTGTCACCCTTGACCGCCCGACTCCGGTTCGCAGTCGGTTGAGACATCTCCAGTTCAGCCAGTGTTCATCAGCACCTGGTGGTAAGTGCTCTGCTGCTGGTATGTGTCCATTTTGGTAGAAATAGGGACAGTGCCTAATCTGTTCTTCCACATCTGGAGCGAACTTCAGTTGGTGTTGTTTCCAATGGGGTGACGCTGGTCGGGAAGCTCTTACGGGATTTTAGCCACCTAGGAGGGGGGCACACGGCTGTGTAATGAGTGTCTATCGTCTATCAGTTGTTTCAGACGCTCTGTCCTACTTGCAGCATCTCTCCTGATGTCTGGGGGAGTGATGCCAGCCAGTAGGTAGACGTTGTTTATGTCCGTAGATCGGACATGGTGTGCAAGAGCTGGTCCAAGGTCTTCCATTGCCGAAGTAGGATTAGGGTTGTGCAGGTCAGTTCAAGAGTCTGATAATTGTAGGAAAGTAGCTGTTTCTGAACTTGATGGCACCGAATGATGGTGATCCTTGATGATAGATGCTATAATACCTTGAGTGTGGACTGAGCTTTGGAAATGGGGGGGGGGGGGGGGGGGGGGTGGGGGGGGGGGGGGACATGAGGACTATTGTATGGGTGTGATCGGGGTAACCTGGTTAAAAGAGAAGGAAGGGAAAGACCCATCACCACTGAGATTCCCTGTAGGAGGGGAGGGGGGGGAGCAGTAGGACCCAGCAGAGTCATACCATGTGCTGACGGAGTCTGCATCGTGGAGGTTGTGGGTCTGGTGCTGAGCCTGGAACTCAGGCCAGACGATGAAAAAAGCAGATGAGCTGAAGGTGCAAATTCACTCATGGAAATATATTTTAGCTGTCCTTGAAATTATACTTGGAGAATCAGCAGCTGAAAGCAAGGTTCACAGACAAGACAGACTGATTAAAATTAGGAGGGGGTTTAAGGAGTAATCACAATTGCAATTGTAGGAATGGTGTGTTAGGGACATCAGATGCAACCAGATGAGTTGCACTAGAATAAAAAAGTAGAAGGCAATCACACTGTTGGACATGTAATATAGACTCCCAAACAGCTTCAGGGACAGAAAAACAAATTTGCAAGCAAATGTCTGATTTGCGTAAGAACTGTCGGTAATAGTGGCAGATTGTCATTGTCCTGTTATTAACCGGGATACAATCAGTGCAAAAGGAAATTAAGGCACAGAACGCCCATCTTGCAGCTAGGAGACTGCTTCAACTAGAAACTGCTCAGAATCAAGTTACATTCATCTAAGATGTAAAGTGTCGAGGAAAACAACCATCATAGATTTCTGAGCCACCGTCTGGTTAGTCTTCATGCACAAGAAGGAACTGCAGATGCTGGAAAATCGAAGGTAGACAAAATTGCTGGAGAAACTCAGCGGGTGCGGCAGCATCTGCGGAGCGAAGGAAATAATCTGCTGAGCATTTTCTGGACAATTCCTACATTTCAAAAGGGACTACAGGCCAAATAACAAACTATTTTCAGATGTCCTGAGGTTGTGAAAGACGCTGAAACTGGGGTGGTACAGTTGGGCAGCAGGTAGAGCTGTGCCAGAGACCCGGGTTTGATACTGACCTCATGACCTGACTGTGGAGTTTGTGCATTCTCGCTGTGACTGCATGGGGTTCCTCCGGATTTCTCCCACATCCCCAAACCATGTGGGTTTCTAGGTTAATTGGCCTCTAAATTGCCCAGAGGGAGTGGATGAGAACATGGGATAACGTAGAACTATTGTGAAAGAGTGATCGATGGTCGGCGTGGACTTCATGGGCTGAAGGGAGTGTTTCCAAGATGTAATGTCTAAAATAAAACTGCGTAGAAATCCATTTTATTACATCCTTCTATTTATCCTCCTACTTACACCCTCAGATGAAAAGCAGCCCTTTCTCTCTCTTTTTTCTGTGATATGCCTAGATATTTTCCAATTCTTGGCACAAGCTATTGATGGGGCTTGGTGGTCCTTGAGATCCGAGTATGATTTTGTAATATTTGTCCTCAAAATCTTTTTTTCTTTGAAAAAAACCTCTCCATCCAAATGTGCCTTAACCAGGCTGCCGTCCCCCTTAGTGTGAACAGGCTCATGGGGAACTTGTCCAATAATCACTCCTCATTGGAAACAGATTTTCAGGTGCGGCAGGTAACAAAGTCACTTTCCTGACCTTTCTCCTCCTCCCTTTTCTGCCTAAATAGTCTAATCAGACTCCGGGATATCAATCTCTTCATGTACCTGAAAGCTGCCAGCCCAACACATGAGATTGTTGTGGGTTGATCAACATGTAGGCTGCCATAGACTTCAGCAATTGTGATGTCTTCATTCATCTACAGATCATTTATTGCTGAATTCAACAACATATTTATCCAAACTTTGATTTAAATAATGTTAAACAACAAATCATTAATGGCATTTTTAGTGCACTGACTATTCTGTTTCAAAATGAGATTTTTTTTCTGATCTTTAATCTTCTTCAAGGGTTATTTTTCACATGGTTATATCCGTTGGTTCAGTGTTTTAAAATTACATAAACTGCATTATTCATGTCTTTCCATATTGCAAGAGACCTAAATCACGTCCCTCCCAAATCTTCTGCTCTCCACTAACAAAGGTTTCATTTCCGAGATCCTAATTATCAATTCTCCATGAGCTGTGTCCAGTGTATCAATGTCCTGTTGAAGTTAATATAAGTATGTTACACAGAAGTTTTAATATTTTATCCATTACGGTTTATGGTGGGGATCTGTCAAGAATCATAAACCAAAGAGTTTATAATTAGAGGCATCGATATTAGTAAGATTAAACGAGAACTTACCAGTTTGAAGTTTGATCTTGATTTTATGAGGAGTTACGTTGGTGATCACGTGAAGAAGGCCCGCCAGGACGCCTGCGCAGCAAACTTCAAAGCAGCAGTATGAAATCACAAATAAACAACACCGAAGTAAACTAGGATCAGTGACTCGAGAACTACCAGATGATCTTTTATGAGAGAGGGTTGAGCGTGGTGGGCACGTAATCACCAACGTAATTTCTCTTCTAATTGTAAGTTCTCTTCTAATCTTACTATTTTACTTTGGAGTCACGTGAGTGATTCCGTGAAGAGTTCAAAGTTTTGTGATTTCATGCCGCAGACTACAATCTCAGCATCCCACTGCATTTGATTGACTCGCAAGATAAATAAATGCATTAGTAATAACATTGTATTCAATGTAATGATAGGGTTTATTTAACAATGTAAATAAAGAACGGTACCCCTAAAATTTAGGTACTTAAAATGACATTGGCAAACAGCCCTGGATTGACAATTGGCCGATGAAACATTTCTGAAACATCAGCTCATTTGCCCATCCGACGGCCACTAAAATTTGGTCAAAGGACACATACCTCCAATTGACCGCCAACATAGCTGCTGCCCTAGTATAATGAGATGTAAACACACTCTCTAAATGATATACTGACGTTGATGCTGACCTGGTGGAATGAGACATACAATCGTCAATGTTAATACCTGTTGCAGCCACCTTGAAATAGTCTGAACCGACCTTTTCTTGTGTAATTGTTTATTAACGAATACACAGTGCTGAATCCATACTTCCAAGGATTCTGGTGGCCTTGATAACATAAATACGGGGTATTCAAAAGATCTTAAACTATGCCAGCCCTGGTCAGCTCTGCTAGTGTAGACCAGAATGAATATGTAATGGCATGAACAGCCAATACCATCCTGTCCAGCCACAGCGTTTGCAATGTTTTGCCGTCGTTGTGCTGATATTAGAGTCATAACTAAGGATATAGCTGGAACCCCTTAGTGAAATAATGTTTACACATTTACAATAACCAACTGCATAATCTTGTGATGCGAGTACTTGTATCAAGATCTTTTTTAACAGCTTGATATCCGGGTTGGACCCGACAATGTAGTTCCCTTATGTTACAGCTGTAATTTCTCTATAACTGAACTATTGTCAATATCACTTAAAATGAACTGGAAATGTCAGTAATTTGTATCGTATAAAATGTATCATAATATTTAACAACATTTCTGATCCCCTCAATAGGGATGTACTGCTTTTTTGGATGCTATCCATGCATACCCTCATAGCTAAATGTGACAACATGAGGCATAAGTTAATCCATTGAAAATGTGTAAGTCAATAATCGTTTTACTGTGCAAAGACCAGTCTCCTGAACCACAGTTTAAAACAGCAAGTTTTTGCTTTTTGGTATAACTGAATACCGTTGTGCCATAATGCCTGATGAAGCAGGCTACATGGACGCTTGGCCAGTCCGATAGTACGAATCCAAACAAGGTCTTGCTGACTGTTTTAAGACCCAGCTAATGAGGAAGACATAAAGTCCATTCCTCCTATTGAAACGAGAATATATTTCTCCACACTGTTGTGTCACATATTTTTGCAAACAATGAACATGCATAAACATGACAAACATTTGATAAAGTATTGAATCATGCTTTCATCATACTTTGAGATCCAACATTTATTCTGTGTTATCATCAATCTAAACTGGACGATACACCAGTGGCAAGGAGATTAATTACAGGATATTCTTCGTAATTACCAAGAGACTAACATATGTCACCATTGTAGAGCAGCAACTTAACTTTGTGCATGAAGAACATGTATATTCACTCAAAACCTTACTTAACGGCGCATTAAGTGTATATATTTAGTTGATACCAACAACTGAAAAATTGGTACTCATGCAATCTCCACTACCTTTGAGTAGGTGATGGTATTTGGAACTTCTCATCTTAGAGTTCGAACATCAGTTCATAATAACTGAATTCAACCGACCACACTACTGTAGCGGATTTCAAGTTCAAGTTCAATGAGTATGGTCATGTTCAGCAATGCTGAATGCTGTTACTTCATCATTGTGGCTGAAGTAGCCTCAGCTGACAATAGCACAAGGTTGTTAGCAACAATCTAATTGCTACTTACACAATATCAGTTCCTTGATTTAATCAGTTTTGTAACAGATTGCTATAACCCCAATCTCTTGCCACAAGGTGGAGACAAGGATAATAATAATTACAGGTGAATCCCAATGACCAACAACAGTCTATCCCATACTGCAAAGCCCACTGTTATAGTACAGTTACATTGTCTTTGATAACCTTTGTAATGGGATTTGTATAACATGAATCTCTTACCTTATGAACCTGTTGAAGTCAGAGTAAATGTTTTACACACAGAAGTTCATATGCCGGATACTCTTCATTCTTCATAATAACATGCCAATCCTGCCTTTTGCATGGGTAGTTTGCATGAGAACTTCTGCCCAATTTCCAAACCCTGGCAATAATCCAACTTACTTGGAATGCTCCGGCTGTGCCTCAACCAAATATTTTTACCCCTTGTGTGTTGTACAAACAAATGTAAATATTACAACTTGTGAACGGTGCACTACCCAAATTTTGGAAGTGCTAGACCTATTTAGTTGAGCATGATCGGAAGGTGCATGGAATTTCTGAGCTATCATGCTGCCCCCAGCTCCAGTGAACCGCTACTGCCGATGATCACCTGGGGTGTGTTTCTGAACAATGACTTTTGCCCGTTGATGGCCGAATTAATTAATCTGACAGGCTTCTTCCCCTGTAGAATAACCAATTCAGCGGCTGGCTCTCACATCCCCCTGTTGGCGTTGTTCACTGCCGGCACATATGTACTTGAGTCTGTTCTATTGACATCTTAAGAGCCCGGAGTCATCTTAATCTTTTGCTCTTCCCTTCTAAGAAGGGTGATTCGTAGGCAACTCTAACAGGCGCTGCCGCAAGCCATAGGATACAATACTGATATGAACCCATTGGCCTTACCCCAATAGAATATTTTACTGGGATGGCAACTTAATTGTCAGGAAAGGTACCTCTGACACATGCCCTTCATCCCTTTAGGTATGCCCCACAGCCATACCCTGAGACAGTGTCAGCCGGATACTGACCCATCTTGGTCTCTGCTTCCGAGAGGGAGACCTTTGCAGCACAGTATACAACAGTTGCTGTATAATGATAGTCGTTTCAACGCACTATCCAGCCACGGTGAGGAATTCATCCCCCGACTCCGTGGGCCTTGCTCTCTAACCCCGGTGGAGAATCATCTCCCGACTCCGTGGGCGAGCAGATATGTGTGAATTTGAGCAACCCTCTGCCAGGCGTTGCTGGCGCCGCCTTTCATAAAGGCCGGCGCTTTTGTCATGAACAGCCCTGCATCAGGCGCTGTTGGCACGGCTCTCCTGTAGGCCGGCACTTCACACATGAAGCAGCCCTATCAGGCGCTGCTGATACGGCTCTCCCATAGGCCGGTAATGTCACAAATGAAGCAGCCCTGAATCAGCCGCTGCTGGCACGGCTCTCCCGTAGGCCGGCACTTTCATATATGAAGCAGCCCTGTCCGGCGCTGCTGGCGCGGCCTGTCCCATAGGCCCGCGCTATTGCTGTGTAAGCTCACTAAATCAACATTTAGTGTACAGCTTTACCTGTGAAAATATAAATCATAGCAACCTGTGCTAAACAATAATAACATTGTCAGAACAATATCATATAACAATAACTTTTTACTTTGCCTTAAGTTTTTTACTTAAAGAAAAACACTATACAATACATACTTTTAATTATAAGGAGAATCCTTATATCCCAACTCACCTGAGGGCTGAATGAGTCCTAGTAATGTTTTTGACTGGGGACCAACGTCTGTGAGCCACTGACAGTGGGGTCAGTGGCTCCAGCGTTGCTTCTTTGCCGTTCCAACGGCATCCCACAGGCTTGGAGTCGCTGACGCCCCTGTCAGCGACTCAGTTTAATATTCCTTTCCGTTCCCACGGCATCCCTGCAGGTTGCAGAGCCGCTGACCCCTCTGTCAGCGACTCTGCTTCATTTCTTGCCGTTTTTACGGCATTCCTGCAGCTGGGGAGCCGCTAACTGCACTGTTAGCGGCTCCATATCTCGCAACCCGATCAATTTTGCCGGTTTTTCCGCATTTGCGGTCGGACTGAAATTTCACCACAGTCCATAACCGGCAAGTTGTCGGGCTGCAAAACTGGCAGGAAACCTCTGTAAAAATAGGCTCCTGCCTAAAACCCCTGGTAAGTAAAAATAAACTTACCTTAAAGTTTAACTTACCACAGGAAGGAGCTCAGTCCTGCCTGACTGGTGCTTGCGCCAATGCGGCTGATGTAATGCTGCGCAGGCGTCCTGGCGGGCCTTCTTCACGGAATCACTCACGTGACTCCGAACTAAAATTATGATCAATCACTGCTTGTAGAACAAATTTAAACAAATCAGCTGTAACTTTCTTGGAACATTAACTCTTCAAATTTTAGCATAAAGCTAACACATTTATGTATTTCTGTTCACCCTTCCTCTCTTTCTATCTTTTTCCTACTCTAATATTTGTGTTGACTTACAGTAAATGCTTTTAATGCTGATGTCCCAATTTACTCTACAGCTTGCTTCTTCATTTAAAATATTCTGCACTTTTGAAGTTTGATATTAACAGGTAAAGCCCGCGTCCATTTATGAGGAAAGGTTGTTTCATATTTCATGTCTCGTAATTATTATAGAGACAGTCAGGTCAAACCGAGAATGAGACGACTCACTTGAGATGTAATAAGAAGTTGGACTATGATTGCAAGAGACATAGTTTGGTTTAGTTTAGAGATTCAGTGCAGAAACAGGCCCTTCGGCTCATCGAATCTGCACCGACCAACCTGAACATTAACACTATCCTATATACACTAGGAACAATTTACATTTATACTAAGCCAATTAACCTGCAAACTTGTGTGTCTTGTGAGTGTGGGAGGAAACATAAGATCTAGGGGAAAACCCACAAGGTCACGTGGAGAATATTCACAGTCCGTACAGACAGCACCCATGGTCGGGATCGAACCTGGGTCTCTGAAGTTGTAAACACTGTAAGTGCTGTAAGACAGCAACTCTACCGCTGCACCACCGTGCCAGCCCAAATCATTGTTGTAGAATATGATCTTAAGACAATCTTGCAAATATGTGTAAGCCTAAAACTTGTACTCCTTTAGTTGCAGTAGTATATTTATTCTGCTAAATGATTTGGTAGTGAAATCAAGAAATGTTCATCATACCAAAGATGATGGAAATCTGAGTTCCTGGCACTAAAATGTGGTGGGCGCTGGAAAGCATGGGAGCTATCTGTTTTTTGTTGGCTGTGAATACAGTACAAAGAGGGAATGTCAGGTAAATTACATTAAAAGTTATTCAGCCATGATGTGATTGAATGTTGTGACAGCACCAAAGGTCTGAATAGATAAGTTCTGTTCCATCTAACCAAGTAAATCTTGCTGGTTTTGTCTAGCTTTTCAGGTTGAATTTAATCTTTCGCCCTGAAGTTTGAGGTTCATTTTAAAATTAGTTTTCAACATTGGCATGATAATACATTGAATAATTTATTCAAATATAAATCAATTTGGCGGTAACATTTGGATGAGTTAGGCTTTACAATGTCTGTTCTAATGAAGCCTTGTACCTTTGTGTTTTAACACTGTCACTTGAAAAAAGCTATTAGTTGTTAGGATCAAAGGTGAATCGACTGTGCACAGACATTGTCATAATGCTCTTCAGGAATTACAATACGCTAAATTAATTCGTAGGGCCAATGTAACAAGAAGTAAAATAAATTAGTTACCGGTGACAGGGATGAAAAATGCATTCTACCTGTCTGAGCTATGTTCGTGGTCATTTTATTTCGAAGTCACGTGAGTGACTACGTGAAGAGCCAGCCTGCCCGCCCGCATGCGTGTCATTTTCGAACTGCTCTGACCAGGTAAGTCAATTTTCACCAGGCCGCTCTAGAGCGTGCCCGAGTTAGCTATGGAGGCGTCCGGGGTTTCGGCTGCCGTGGAAGCTCTATAGGAGCTACGGTAAGAAGTATTTTGCGCCGCAGTTTGAACTCCCCAATGGGAGCAGGCGGCTAAATTGCGGCTGTTGCCATTATAACTGTGCACGGCAGCAAACGGCTCAAGTGGGAGACCGGCGTAGGCTCCATAGGAGCTGGGATTGTGGCTGTTATAGTCTACACAGCAGCAGACGGCCCAAAATGAGACCGCCGGCTAGGATAAGTTGTTACAGCTGCCGGCATCAAAGCTCCATACGGGAGCAGGCAGCCAGGGTTGGAGGCAGCGTGGGGCTCCGTAAGGAGCTAGTATTCATAAATTGCGGTTGCTGGCAGCCAGGTCTATTTCGCTGCAGGATATTTCCAGCAGCAGGTGAGTTTAAAAATAGCCGCGGCCAAGAGCTACCACTTAGGTAACTCAGAAATTTTAACTGAGTTACTGCTACAGCTGTGCTGCAGCAGCATATAGTGTACAACTTTATTTTGGGCGGCTATAATAGAGTTGGCATTAATGACAGTTGCCACTGGGTCATGTTTGTGACTATCATAGCCAATAGCATTCTAAAGTCATGTTTAATTCTTTGGCAATATAACTAATTGTCTTATCTTGCCAATAAAGTATAAGGATAATTACAAAGGACATTTATTATCATTTACACCTATGGTGTAGTGGAATTGTACTTGCCTTTGCAGTCCAGAGCTCCTGGCTTAGGAAACCTTGTTTGAGCTGTGCCTATCAGACACCTGCAGAAGCTACAACTGGTGGCATTATGGTATTTCCGCTCATTAGAGGGAACTATTGAAGATTCTTTTACAAGAGAATCCAACTATATGCATATCAATAAAAAGTAGTCGGACCTCTCATTTAATAGGGATAGACTTATTTTAATCATATAAACATAATTGCCTATGACAACACCTGACAAGGTTGCAGTATTTCTCCCAGTCTGTCTGGTGTATGGGGGCCAGAGGCACTCCAGTCCTTCCCTGTATACTCCGTTGGCTCCAGAAGGGAGCAAGGACTCGGAGTCACTACCAGGTGCAATCTGTTTGATAAATGATGATACCAACAGAATTCCAATCTACAGCTAGTTTTGGTTCGGCTGCTAAAGGAAGCAGCCTGACAACCCAAGTTGGGACAAAGTCATAGCCACGTTTTGGGACATCTATGGCAGACGTGATTGGGCGTTTGTCTCAATTAGAACATCTGATGAATCAAATCATAACACAAGGAATGCTCCATGTTACGAAGGCATGTCAGTCAGCAGCTCCTGGTTCAGGGTTGCAATTTTCCGCCCTCTCGGATGAAAGGAGTGGTGGGGATGGTGCTAAAGTATATGCACATAGCCTGAAGCAGCTCCTGGTTCAGGGTTGCAATCTTCCTCCCACTCGGATGATCGGAGTGATGGAGATGATGCCAAAGTATATGCATACATACCTGAGGCAGCTCCTGGTTCAGGGTTGCATAAGTCCTCCCACTCAAATGAATGAAGTGATGGAGATGGTGCCAAATATTATGCTCTGTATTATGGAAGCATGCACAGGCAGTTCAAGTCATATGCCTGTAGCTGCCCTGGTTTCAGGATTGGTATTTTACCTCCCACCCGAAAGACTATCGGAGATGGTATCACAAAATATGCTCAGTCTTATGGAAGCATGCACAGACAGTCTGATGCAGACGGATATGGCAACGCCTGGTTCAGGGTGCAATTTCTCCCACTCTAAGAGAGTGTCAGAGATCAGTATGGCCTGACTCCAAACATGACCCCGAACATGACTATGTGCCGGGATCCCATGCTTTAATGCATGATGTGTGCAATCACATAAGGAAAAGCTGTGTGCTCTTGCCTCTAAAATTGCTGTTCCCTCGGAGACGGACAAGCCACTACAAGAGAAGTTGGCCAGCGGCTTCAGCAATCTAACAGTAATGACAAGCATGATGGACAGGGTCTGCAAATGGAACTTCGCTGAAGCTCCAACAAAGGAAATTGACCTGGGGTTACAGACGCTGGTAAGTAAGGTCACGTTATTAACCTCCGTAAACTCTGAAATGGAGCAGTCTGTCGGCCCAGCTTGGGTTTACTGCCATCATGAGCTGTCTAGTCGTTTTTCACTGTCTCTGGGATAAGATCAGCTTGATGTAGAGACATTGCAAGGTGCCTTGCATAGTAACCTCTGTAAGTTCCAAGTAGGAACAGTTTGGTTACTCTGGATCAGGGTAGACCATCATGGAACTGGCTGGCCATAGGAGTCATAGTGACCAGGGAAGCACTGCTTATTCATCTATGAGAGGTTATCTGACTGCTCAATAGAATAGAAACATAGAAACATAGAATCATAGAAATTAGGTGCAGGAGCAGGCCATTCGGCCCTTCGAGCCTGCACCGCCATTCAATATGATCATGGCTGATCATCCAACTCAGTATCCTGTACCTGCCTTCTCTTCATACGCCCTGATCCCTTCAGCCACAAGGGCCACATCCAACTCCCTCTTAAATATGGCCAACAAACTGGCCTCTACTACCTTCTGTGCCAGAGAATTCCACAGATTCACCACTCTCTGTGTGAAAAACGATTTTCTCATCTTGGTCCTAAAAGACTTCCCCCTTATCCTTAAACTGTGACTCCTTGTCCTGGACTTCCCCAACATCGGGAACAATCTTCCTGCATCTAGCCTGTCCAACCCCTTAAGAATTTTGTAAGTCTCTATGAGATCACCCCTCAATCTTCTAAATTCCAGCGAGTACAAGCCAAGTCTATCCAGTCTTTCTTCATATGGAAGTCGTGCCATCCCAGGAATCAGTCTGGTGAACCTTCTCTGTACTCCCTCTATGGCAAGAATGTTTTTCCTCAGCTTAGGAGACCAAAACTGTACGCAATACTCCAGGTGTGGCCTCACCAAGACCCTGTACAACTGCAGTAGAACCTCCCTGCTCTTGTACTCAAATCATTTTGCTATGAATTCCAACATACCATTCGCTTTCTTCACAGCCTGCTGCACCTGCATGCCTACTTTCAATGACTGGTATACCATGACACCCAGGTCTCAGGAATCAGTCTGGTATAGTAGTTGAAGTTTTCCTCAACATATGGTTCATTGGAATCATCATTGCCATCCTCTCTGGGACAGGTGGTTACCAGCATGAAGCTCATCTGGCATGTAATATAACTTTATCTGACCTGCAGGTTCATGTTCTGAATCAAAAATGTATTTATAATATGCATAGGCTCTCAATCCCAGTGTTCCTGATTGAGTGGCGGGTTGAAGAGATTGTGTTATGCACTCTGACGACTTAGACATGTGGTTTCAGTCAAAAGACTGCGTGGTAATTCCTGATTCAGCCTTGCATTATACTAGGCTCCACTCTGAAGGTAAATGCTAAGTATTCATGGTGACTCTTAGTCAAGGGTTGACAGGGAACTCGTATTCCCACATCTAAGGGAGACTGTGATTTCAGCTCTAGTCATTAGCTGCTGATTATGTATTATCAGCAATATGTATGAATAACTAGATAATGCATCTTCCACGGGTAGGAAACCAAAAAATATATATATAATAATTTTTCCGTCCGTAGGATCAATAGAGGAACAGCGGTTCCAAGTGCAATCAGTGACAGCTCATCCGAGGATGAATGGTCTGGCCAAGGACTAGAGGGGTATATTTCTGATACTTCTCAAGATTACAGAAATATGTGCAGGCCAAATCAGGTTAGCATTAGGCTAATCGGATTATGGGTTTACTTACTGGGTGACTGGGTTTCTGCAATTTAACTGACTCAGAGATCGATCTTGTAGTTACATACTCTGTCATATCCACACACATAAGGCACAGATTCTGCTGTTTTGATAACAAAGCTAGTGGTGAAAGCCTATGCTGCCCTTCTCAGATTAAAGGGCATTATGTCATCAGGTTTTAGGTCATATGCAAAATTGCAGCTGATAAAATTTATGTTTTGTCGGTGGATATCTTTTGCGATGTTACTAAAGAGGCAACATGAAATTTAACAGTACCAATTTACCTATTTAATCACGCCATGGTAGGCGACTGAAATAACTCTTTTACTCGTGTGACGGCTGGGTCAGCCTGTCTTCCCGGGCAGCTAGCTCTGCGCGATTGTATGAGAAGCTTGTGAACAATATATATGTGACTCAATTTTAACGGAAGTAACAGAGGTTTGTCTGGCTTCCAGTTTTAGCCTAAAGAAGCTTTTACATGATAGCACAATTGACATTGCTTGTGCTGCTTTATCATTTCTGTAGTACCATAAGTGGGACATACACGATTGGTTCTTCACACACTATTCTCTAACTTTATGCAGGGTGTCTTTTATTTGACCACTCTAATAGCCTACACTCATTGTAATGTGCGATGTATATCAGCAAATTGTTATGTAAATATTCCTCTAATTTTCCTAATGGGACCAGTATCTTAAGATGATTATGCTTTCAGCAACTGGTCTCAGCATAAAGAACACAGCTTTTACTCAATCTCTGGCTTAGTCTCTATGTCATACTGACATTAGGGTAGCTTGTTATAGAAATAATCTCATAAACTAATGAGCAGGATTGCGTACATTTGAGATTGACAGCATACCCACCAGAGCACAGATCAGGGATGTTATTAGGTATACACGTGCATTCAGCTGCTAGTGCCTATGAAATGGACGATAGTTCTTTTGTTATTCAATAGTCTCCAGATATTGCTGATGGCTTATTAGCAGCCAATAGTATGGATTTCCCTTTCATCATATATCATAAGGTTTATGTAGTGCAGGTTTATAAATTATAAAATTTGGTGGAATATGTCTGGATATTTGCAGATAGTATTGTTCACTGCGTTACATGAGTTATTGTCTAACTCAACAGTCTATTGGGACTACGGTCCAGTTAACAATGGCCATGTATGCAAGTTAGCATCATGATATTATTAACTCGTGTTTTTTCCTACCATTACTGATTTATCTGTTTAAGTGTTTCACACACAGATTGCGTCACTGCATGAAACCACAGATCTTCGAAACCTGCACATAGTCACTCACGTGACTTCGAAATAAAATAGAGAGATTAAACGAGAACTTACCATTCGAAGTTTGATCTTTATTTTATGTGAAGTTGAAGTGAGGGATTACGTGCCCTCCACCCCCAACCCAATTCTCATGAAGATCATTTGGTAGTTCTAGCCTTTAATCTTCCTTTAGCTTAGGTCAGCAACCATTCTGTGGTTTCATACAGCTACTTTGAAGATTGATGCGCATGCGGGCGGGTGGGCTCTTCACGTAATCCCTCACTTCAACTTCTCATAAAATAAAGATCAAACTTTGAACGGTAAATTCTCATTTAATCTCTCTATTAAAGTCTCTTTTCTCAGGCAATCTGTCAGGATTGAAAATTATTTGTTTCCTCCCCAGTTTTGTGGGTTCAGATGTGGCCCATGGCCATACACACACCAGGGACAATTTACATTTATAGTTTACACCAAGCTAATTAACCTACAAACCTGCATGTCTTTTGAGTGTGGGAGGAAACCTAAGATCTGGGAGAGAACACACGCGGTCACGAGGAGAACGTACATACTCTACATAGACCCGTGGTTGGGATCGAACCCGGGTTCGATAGCCATGAGCCAAAAGGATCCACAGACTCTTCCATTGGCAAGGCAGGAGGCCACTGACAGGCCAGGTGGTTTGTGAGGCAGCAACTCCTTTGGGGCAGTACGGTGTTGCAGCGGTGGAGCTGCTGCCTTGCAGCGCCAGAGACCTGACTACAGCTGCTGTCTGCACGGAGTTTGTACGTTCTCCATGTGACCTACATGGGTTGGCTCATGGATCTCCGGCTTCCTCCCACATTTCAAAGACGTACAGATTTGTAGGTTAATTGGCTCGGTATAATTGTAAATTGTCCCTAGTGTGCGTGGGATAGTGCTAGTGTGCTGGGATCGCTGGCCGGCGCGGACTCGGTGGGCCGAAGGGCCTGTTTCTGCACTGTATCTCTAAACTAAAAACTAAAGCCGGCATGTGTTCCTGATGATAGAAGAGTCTCGAACCAAAACATCACTCATTTCTTCTATCCAAAGATGCTGCAAGTCCTGCTGAGTTAATCCAGAATTTTGTATCTATCTTTGGTTTAAACCAGTATTTGCAGTTCCTTCCATCTCTGTGTTCCTGTGATGGGTTGTGGACCAGAGGTTCCCAGAAGTTAGAGGGAGAAGACACTATGAAGAAATGTATTCTTGAACCTTGACCTCTGAACACCTTGTAGCCTCTTCCCTTGAAAGAGCTTAGAACAGAGAGTCTGTTTCAGGAAGCTGCTGATAAATAACTTGTCCAAGTCATTATGGAAAACTTTTTGCATCCTCCACACAGCTCACTTTCCCACCGAAGATAGATACAAAAAGCTGGAGTAACTCAGCGGGACAGGCAGCATCTCAGGAGAGAAGGAATGGGCAACATTTTGGCTCAACATCCTTCTTCAGACTCTACCGCTACACCACCATGACGCCCAAATGGTCATATTATCTTGTGAGCAGAAGTTGGACAGGCTAGGTTTGTATCCACTGGAGTTTAGAAGAATGAGAGAGGACTTCATTGAGATACAAGATCCCAAGGGGCATGGAGCAGATCTGGAAATTATAGCCACCATTCAAAAATATGGGGCCATCCATTTGAGAGAGAGAAATTCAGCCTTTAATTTATCTTCCTTGCAAGAGACTCATTGTTAAGGCAGATGTAGATTGGTAACGGGTACAATGTTACTAGAGGAACCAGAGGGCGTAGGTTTAAAGTGAGAGGGGCAAGATACTCAGGTCAAGTTTTTTTCACAAAGAGTGGGGGATGGTTGGAACATGCTGTCAGGGATGGTGGTGGAGGTCAATATGATAGTGGTGTTTAGTTTAGTTTAGTTTAGCTTAGAGATACAGCATGGAAACAGGCCCTTTGGCCCCCGAGTCAGCACCAACCAGTGATCCCCGCATATTAACACTATCCTACACACACTAGGGACAATTTTTACATTTACCAAGCCAATTTACCTACAAATCTGTACATCTTTGTAGTGTGGGATGAAACCGAAGATATCGGAGAAAATCCACACGGTCACGGGGAGAAGGTACAAACTCCGTACTGATAGCACCCGTAGTCATGATCGAAACCGGGGTTGCGGTGTTGCAAGCGCTGTAATGGGACTGTCCCACTTAGGCGATTTTTCCAGCGACTGCCGGCGACTGTCAGAGTGGAACACACACACACATACACACATCGCTTCCTTCACCAGCCCGTTATGCAGGCGGGGGACAGGGCAAGCGGGGGGGAGCGCTGTCTGAGTGAAATTCACATGGTGCAAAGCCAGTGATACAGACACACACCGCGATGAACAGGAAGGTTGGCGTTGTAATTAAGACGTTGAAAGCACAGTGTACGGGAAGGGTCACGTAATTCCTTTAAAAGAGGGGGGGAGAGGTGGGAGAAGGGGGGAGAAGGGGGGAGAGGATGGAGGAGTGAAGACAACTTTTAAGAAGCCAGAGAAACACGGCTGTGAAGCTCGGCAGGCATTAACATTACCGGTCAGTTATCCTTGGTTCTGAAAACTACTGTTCAAGTTTTTTTTGTCCCAATGAGCCAATGAAATTCACCGATCAGCACCGGTAACAACCTACGACAACCTATGACGACCTTCAACCTCCTAGCAACCCACTACCACTGCACCTACGGCACGAGAATTCTCGCTACTCTCCAAGGCAGCTTCATTCTGGTCGCCAACACCCGCGAACATGTGGCGACCATGTGGTGACCGCATAGTCTCCTGTAGTCGCCTAAAAAGTCGCCTAAGTGGGACAGGCCCATAACACTCATATTTATGATAGACGGATTTACACTCATAGTTGCAATAGTCAAGTTAACACTCATTGCCCACTATGCATCTGACAAGTTACAGTGACCCCATAGCAGAAGCGTCCATGGGTCACAGTTCCTAGGGCTTCCTCTCCCGGAAACTGAATGAAGTATGTTTTTAATAAAGCCAATGTTAAAATACGAGTTATATTTCAGCGCGGCGGCATAATTGACCTACAATGACCACCATCAGCCCGGTCTATTGCAACAAGTGACCACTGGGAATGAAGCTCGGGTGACCACACGCCGGTACACACAGCTTGAAGAGAGATACGTCCTATTCAGGGACGGACGATGACAGCAATGTCAACATTTGAAACACGGAAGATGGACACGAAAGAAGACGAAGACAAGTTACAGTTATATCAATGTGCAGGTAGAATGTGCAGATGCTGGTTTAAACCAAAGATAGACAAAAATACACACAGCTGGAGTAACTCACTTTGACGGGGGACCCGACATCAGACAGCATCTCTGGAGAAAAAAAAATAGTTGACGTTTCGAGCCGGGGATGAAGGGTCTCGACCCAAAATGTCACCTATTTCTTTTTTTTTCCAGAGATGCTCTCTGACACGCTGATTCTTTGTGTCTATCTACAGTTTTATCAAACCCTGGGCAACGAGGTGTGGGCACAGAATGTTTCCACCTTGAACAGTTGGTCAAACATTGATTTTTTTCTTAGTTTCCCGAAGGTTTTATGTCCTGAGTTCCCGCTACGTGATCACCACGTATTGAAAATAGACAGGGTTTTACAGTGACCCCATATTCGTGTCAACATTGCTATGGGCTCCCAGAGGTTCCTAGTTGGCACAATGTCAAAGAGGGCGGAAGACGACAAGTGTTATATATTGCCTGCTGGTTTAAACTGACCATAAATCGTCGCCTTTATTCAATTTTCTTTTTTTTCCAGTGCTCTCTGACGGTGAAAGTTTTATACAAACCCTGGAGAGGTATGGGGCAAGTTCAAGGTTTTATGTCAAGTTATTGAAAATATGATATTCAAACATGTTGAGTTTATTGTCACGTGTCAAGTTCCTGATAGGACAATGACATTCTTGCTTTGCTTCAGCACACAGAACATAGTAGGCATTGACTACAAAACAGATCAGTGTGTCCATATACCATTATATAAATATATACACACATGAATAAATAAACTGATAAAGTGCAAATAACAGATAATGGGTTATTAATGTTCGGAGTTTTGTCCGAGCCAGGTTTAATAGCCTGATGGCTGTGGGGAAGTAGCTATTCCTGAACCTGGTCGTTGCAGTCTTCAGGCTCCTGTACCTTCTACATGAAGGCAACAGGGAGATGAGTATGTGGCCGGGATGATGTGGGTCTTTGATGATACTGCCAGCCTTTTTGAGGCAGCGACTGCGATAAATCCCCTCGATGGAAGGAAGGTCAGAGCCAATAATGGACTGGGCTGTGCTTACTACTTTTTGTAGCCTTTTCCTCTCCAGGGCGCTCAAGTTGCAGAACCAAGCCACGATGCAACCAATCAGCAAACTCTCTACTGTGCACCTGTAGAAGTTAGAGACAGTCCTCCTTGACAAACCGCCTCTCCGTAATCTTCTCGGGAGGTAGAGGCGCTGATGAGCTTTCTTGATTATAATATAATCAATATTATAATATAAGTGTATGTAAGTGAGGAGACTTATGAGCCTATGACATTTCTCAGACTGTTTGTTGATATGCAAATCAGTCAAAGTTAAATTCATTTTTAGATGCTTTCTCTGAAATTAGCCCAGCAGATGAAAATGACTTGAAAGATTACAATTAAATCAATGAATCTGGTTTATTAGCACTCAAAGGAGATGCTGTCACTTTCATTGCCCTTTGCAAATTGAACTATCGTGTAAAGCAGATAAGAGATTACATGAAAATATAAAATCTGAACATTTACTGCATGTCATTTTTTACTCAAGCAACAGAACATGGCCGAAATAAACTCTGGGTATGAAAATTAAATGTTAATTTATTTGTTTCATCTTGCTGCTGCAAAATGATTTGCTTTATTATTTATGAATACTTCAATATTCCACTGTGTAAAAATGAATAATATCTTTTCACGAGAGCCCAAAATGCTCAGTTCATAAAAATGAATCCACAAACACTATTCAGCTGCTCCCATAAGATGATCTCAACACATTTAGAGCTTTGGCATTCAAAGTACAGTAATTAAATCTCACGCAAACACAAACTTCACTACAAATTCAAAATGGAACAGGTATCTTGTCTTACATGCTTTATCTTTCCATTTAATTCACTAATTTGCTGCCGCACTGGGATAGATTACCCGGAATAGAATATATGCAGCAGATTTGCAGCTAACAGAAAAAAAATCGACCAAGTACAGAACATTATTCAAAGCACATCTGACCTCTAAAGATGCTCAGTAAGAACATGGGAAAGGCAGTAGTATAATCCTGCACTGAATCTGAGTAAATGTTTGAAGGTTTGCACTTCAAGCAAATGGCTCTTGAAAAAAACAACCCCTTCTTCCAATCACACAACCAGCTCTGATCCCTATTTTCGCTTGTGTACCCCAGAGTTAATCAATTTGTAATCGCGATTTACTGGGCACTTGGAACAGCCAGCCGCTCCTCACCCTTCCCCCACATCGTCTTACTTGGAACGAGAAGGGCTGTTTAGTTCCCAAGGCATGTTTCATTGTTCATTTAGATGATGGTGAACCTATATGGGATTGACACATACCTTTCTTCACTTCACACCACAACATCTTTACACAGCACAAAGTCCATCGATTAGCGGTTCTCGCATTTCAGATATTGCCAAATATTTGAACAAAGGGGTACTTCCAGATTTCAGATCTGAATGATTCAGCCTTTATATTGTCACTTCGAACATAGAACAGACAATAGACAATAGACAATAGGTGCAGGAGTAGGCCATTCGGCCCTTTGAGCCAGCACCACCATTCAATGTGATCATGGCTGATCATCCTCAATCAGTACCCCGTTCCTGCCTTCTCCCCATATCCCCTGACTCCGCTATTTTTAAGAGCCCTTTCTAGCTCTCTCTTGAAAGTATCCAGAGAACCTGCCTCCACTGCCCACTGAGGCAGAGAATTCCACAGACTCACCACTCTCTGTGAGAAAAAGTGTTTCCTCGTCTCCGTTCTAAATGGCTTACTCCTTATTCTTAAACTGTGGCCACTGGTTCTGGACTTCCCCAACAGCACACACCTATTGTCCCACAATGTCCATGCTAAATAAAATGCCAAGTAAAACGAACCTCCTCTGTCTGCACGTGATCCATATTACCTATATATCCATGTGCTATCTGCACCACCAACCCTGGCAGCGTGTTCCAGGCATCCACCACTCTCTGTGTAAAAAACTTCCCCCACACATCTCCTTTAAACTTTGCCCCTCTCACCTTAAGCTATGCCCTCTAGTCTTTTCCCACCCTGAGAATTAGTTTTCATCCAACCTACTAGTTTGTTTAGTCATCCTTAACACATCAGTAAAAATTATTTTCCCCATCCATCACAATACAAAGCTATAACTCACCTTCTATATTGTATACATATTACTACCTTTATTGCTTTACTACTTTCAGTGGTGTTAAAACACAGATGTGGTTGCTCTGTGGAAGGACAGAGTCGGCTGTACTTTTTGAGAAGGCTCCGCTCCTTCAACGTCTGCAGTAAAGATGCTGCAGATATTCTACCAATCGGTGGTAGCCAGTTCCATCTTCTTCGCTGCCTTGTGCTGGGGTAGCAGGGCGAAGGTCGCGGGTGGCAACAGGATTAACAAGCTCATCAGCTGGCTCCGTCCTGGGGGACAGAGGCAGATTCATGGGAGGTGGTCTTGGAGGGGAGGATGCTCCTCAAACTGCGGAGCATCCTGGATAATACAACTCAACCCCTCCATGACACAATGGTCAACCTGAGGAGTACCTTCAGCAACAGACTGGTTCCACCAAGATGCAGTACAGAAAGCCACAGGTGATCATTTTCCCCGTGGTTATCAAACTGTACAGCTCCTTCCCCTTCTGTCATGGGCTATATTGACTCCCCTTACCTCCCCTCCACAATCTTTGCACATTCACAATCCTTTCTATCGCATCGTATCGCACTGATGGTGTTTGTGAAAGTCATCCACAGAGCGAGTCCTTCTTACGCAAAGGTTTCAGCAAATCGTGTTCTTTGCTGATCCGTTGCATGTTCTTGCTGCTGCCAACAGGTGGGCTTGCAGCTGCAGCCTCTGCAGTTAGGGACATAACTCAGTATAAAAAAATATTATTTCAGAAAATTGTTATTGTTACTCAATTAATCGATGATCCAGTGCTGAGAGGAAGATGGAAGAGTGGGCCAGAGGGATATTGGACATACTGGTGAAAGAACATGAAGCAGGAAGCAAGCAAGGGTGGGTCACAGAGATCCTGCAGGGCTACAACCAGTCACTGCTGGCAAGGATTTGCCAGTAAGGTCTCTATATGGACAGGACCATGTCTATGAACGCCCAGACTTTTGGAAAGTCTGCGTTAAAAAATTGTGTATTCTTTCGTGAACATCCTCACTTCTGACCCTATGATGGAAGGTAGGTCAGTTATGAAGCAGCTGGAGATGGTTGGGCCGAAGACACTGGTTTGAGAAATTTGCCCACTGATGTTCTGAGGCTGGGACGATTGGCCTCCACCTACCACAACCCTCGCCCTTGGTATGAGGTATGACTGGAATTGTGGGACTATTTCACCCTTTTATCCACTGACTTCAATTTTACCATGGCTACAGCAAGAACATGTTTGAACCAAGACTATGTTGAGGGTTACACAAAAAGCTGGAGAAACTCAGCGGGTGCAGCAGCATCTAAGAGGCGAAGGAGATAGGCGACATTTCGGGTCGAGACCCTTCTTCAGATTATGTTGAAGTCTGCCAGCACAAGCTGTGCTTGTCGTGCTCCATGTGCTGTCTTTTGGTGAGTAAGTGTCGCTTGGTAGCACTATTGATGACATTTTCCATCACTTTGCTGACACTTGAAAGTGGACTGACTGGATGGTAGTCGGTCAAATTGGGTTTGTTTTGACTTCAGTGAACAGGGCATACTTGGGTAACTTTCCACATTGTTGACTAAGCGGAACAATTTGTCTGGAAGCTCAGCTAGCTCTGCAGCGCCAGGCTTCAATACTGAAGCTGAAAGGTATATTCCTCTGTGTAGGAAGGAACCATCCTGGCCACACCTCTCATCTCCCTGCTGCCTTCAGGTAGAAGGTACAGGAGCCTGAAGACTGCAACGACCAGGTTCAGGAATATATACTTCCCCACAGCCATCAAGTTATTAAACCTGGCTCGGACAAAACTCTGAACATTAATAATCCATTGTCTGTTATTTGCACTTTATCAGTTTATTTATTCATGTGTGTATTTACGTATATAATGGTATATGGACACACTGATCTGTTTTGTAGTCAATGCCTACTATGTCCTGTTGTGCTGAAGCAAAGCAAGAATTTCATTGTCCTATCAGGGACACATGACAATAAACTCACTTGAACTCACTTGAACTTGAACTACCGATGCTGGTTTACATCAAAGATAGACACAAAATGCTGGAGTACCTTAGCGGGTAAGGCATCATCTTTGGAGAAAAGGAATAGGTGGCATTTCAGGTTCAGACCCTTCTTCAGTATTTCATGGCAACTTTATTCAATATTCTGAGGCTTTTCTTAACATCACCGAGTGAATAGACTTTGCTGGACATTGGCTTCTGCGATGATGCAAATTTCAGGAGAAAGCTGAGATCTATCATCTTCTTTGGAGAGAAGGAATGGGTGATGTTTTGGATTGAGACCCTTCTTCAGACCAGTTTGAAGAAGGGTCTCGATGTGAAACGTCACCCATTCCTTCTCTCCAGAAATGCTGCCTATCTCTCTGAGTTACTCCAGCTTTATGTGTCTATCTTCGGTTTAAACCAGCATCTGCAGTTCCTTCCTACACACTTTATCATCTTCTTTCCACTTCTGACTAACGGTGGATGGGAAAGTTTCAGTTTGCCTTAAGCAGCAACAACATACCAAGCTGCAGCATCATTGAGGATGGGGACATTCCGATAAAAATCACTTCCTCCCCTTTGCTGTTTAATTTAATTTAGAGAAACAGTGCGAAAACAGGCCCTTCGGCCCATCTAGTCCATGACGACCAGCGATCCCACACACTTACACTATCCAACACACGCTAGGGACAATTTACAATTTTACCAAAGCCAATTAACCTACAAACCTGTACGTCTTTGGAGTGTGGGAAGAAACCAAAGGGTCCGGAGAAAACTCATGCAGGTCACGGGATGGACATGCAAACTCCTTGCAGACAGCACCCATAGTCAGGATAGCACCCGGATCGCTGGTGCTGTAAGGCAGCAACTCTACCCTGCGCTACCGTGTCGCCCCACCACTTTGCATGAGCAGATGTGAGAGGACTGCAGAGCTTTAATCTGATCCAGTGGCTGTCAGATTGGTTAGCTCTGTCTGCTGCGTACTGTCAATGCTGTTAGTTTGCATGTTCTGCATGCTCTGATGCAACTTCACCAGTTTGGCAGATCATTTTCAGGATGTCTGGTGCTGCTCCCTGCATGCCTTTGTGCCCTCCTCCTCAACTCAGGGTTGGTCCTCTGGCTTATTCACGGAGCGAGGGGCCTTGAAATTATAGATTGACATTTCTGCTGCTAATGACAGTATAGTATCTCCTAGAGATTGGCCTTGAGATGCCAGATCTGTTCTGAGTCTTTCTCATTTAGCACAATTGTAGTGGTGTACAACAGAAATGTGTGAACATGAGCCATCATCTCCAAAATGATTGTGCAGTGATCATTTTTCACAATGCTGGCATGGACAGATACACCTGTCACAGGTAGGTTGGTGAGTACGAGGTTTTGGGTTGGTTTGCTTTGTGGCAAAAGTATTATTTCAGCTGGATCCTTCAGGTTACTGAAGCACTGGTGGTGCTTCTAAGACACGCCTGGTGATGAACATTGAAGACAACACCCAGACCATTGTTCCCTCGTGACATTCAAACACCATTCAACATAGAGGAGCACAATTTATTAGGCGAACGGGGCAGTAGTTGATGTTCTTGCACAAGTTTGTCCTGATGCAATGAGATTTCATGGGGTCTGGAAGAAATGTTGAGAAGTTGCTGGAATTGCACAGAAGAGACTGGCATATTTTTAAATCATGATTCTGTGAGTATGATTAGGTGGGGCAGTCCCCAGGCTAGTTAGAAACGTAGAAACATAGAAAATGGGTGCAGGAGGTGGCTATTCGGCCTTCGAACCAGCACCGCCATTCATTGTGATAATGGCTGATCGTCCCCAATCAATAACCCGTGCCTGCCTTCTCCCCATATCCCTTGATTCCACCAGCTCTATCTAACTCTCTTAAATCCATCCAGTGATTTGGCCTCCACTGCCCTCTGTGGCAGGGAATTCCACAAATTCACAACTCTCTGGGTGAAAACGTTTTTTCGCACCTCAGTCTTAAATGGCCTCCCCTTTATCCTAACACAACTCTCATAGTTTTACACACCAGTCCCCAGACGTTTGTGTGGAGCTCATTGCAAAATGGTACAGATTGTACAGATAGTTCCTCAAGTTGATTAAGGTGTTAACCTTAATACATCGGACAAGGTCTTAGTCTGGTGTCTCATCTGCAGGATTTTATCTCTACAATTCCACCATTCCCATTGACAAAGGTACACATAATTTATCCCTCATGCCTGACCTCCCATTTAATCAGTTCATGCCTTACCTGCATATTCATTTTTCCTTTACCTGTAGTTGGCTCAAAATGCAACAAAAATCCATCAGCCTCAGCCTTGAAATTCATTTTGTATCGAGGGCGGCATGGTGGCGTAGCAGTAAAGGTACTGCCTGACAGGGCCAGAGACCCCAGTTCGATCCTGACTACAGGTTTTTGTCTGTATGGAGTTTGTACGTTCTCCCTGTGACCTGAGTGGGTTTTCTCGATGATCTTCGGTTTCCTCCCACACTCCAAAGACGTACAGTAGGTTAATTGGCTTGGTGTAAATGTAAAATTGTACCTAGTGTGTGTGGGGTAGTGTTAATGTGCGGGGATCATTGGTCGGTGCGGACTCGGTGAGTCCAAGGGCCTGTTTCCGCTCTGTATCTCAAAACGAAAAAAATCAAGGTCTTTTGGGGAGAGGTTTCCTAATCTCCACTGAACTTTGCGTAAAGTTCTTCTGATGACATCCCTAAACAGCCTCTCTATCTTTCTACTTACTAACCTGACCCCATCAGAGGTTTCCTCGTCATATCTGCTCCATCTTTCTGAAAGCTGTGAAATCTCCAGTGGAATTTCAGCACCCTTGAAAGCCTCGATACAGAATAACACAGCTCTAATTACCATGTCAGTGCTTGAATTGGGGATAATGTATTACTATCCCTCTTATTCCGCAGACGCGCACAGTAAATGTGTTATTAATATCACTGATGGCACTTCAGCCTCTCATCAACTAATAAAGCCTGAAAAAATATTGACTGTTGAACTGTCAAAAGGATTATAATGACCGTTTAATGGCACAGAGAAATGAATCAGGCAAATTTGAATTCTTACTTTGTAATGTTGTTGTTCAAAGTATGTGACCAATATTCAGAACCAGCTGATCTGGCCTTGAATAAAGTGAAACTCTTCAGTCTTAGAAACAAATTAACATTCAGAGAGCTCTTTTCGGGCAGCAATTTCAGCAGAGAGTTTTGAAGTATAATACTAATTTACATTAATATAATGGTCTGCTCAGAACAACTACCTCGCACTTTAATGGATTTTTATTGATTCCTTGTGATTTATTCTTATGTTTTAGAAGATGATTACATTTTTAATAGAAATGCCACACTTTCCATAGCAACTATGTAATGGATGTGATAAAATGTAACGATATATAATATTTGGCCTGGTCTATCTCCCGTGGCATCATTCATGATTGCCAAGGATGTGCCATCTTACAAGGACAAATCCAAGCCTCCATTCTCCAAGCCATAATCCACACCAAACTGCAGCAGGGACGGGATCTATGAAAGCAAGCCCTTGGTCGTGGTCTTTCTCCCACCTCTGACACAGAAGGGTTGGGTTTTCAGCCCTTCCTGGAGATAGGTCTCACAAGTGGCGTCTGGAATGAATCTCAAAATGCTGTTGAGCAAAGCTACATAGTGCTCCTGTTCTAATAAAGCAACCACCTACTGAGTGATGCTCCATCTGCCTCCATCGTAGAATGCTGAGTTTGGGTTGCACTCCAGAGATATCTAACATGGAAGAGATAGCTTCAGAGAGCAGCTTGAGATATGTTAGGGGTCCCTAGTCTCAATTGGATGCACGTTTTTGCCACCTTTCAAGTCATAAATGGAATTCTTCGACCCACTCATTTGGCTGAAGATAAAAGCCATTAGGAAGGCTCAATTATCTTTCCTGGTGAGTGGTTCATGAATCTCATATGTGCTCAGGCAAGACCAATTGAGATCAGGCAAACCTGGTGAGAAGACAAAGTGAGGCTAGAAAATTCATAGATTCAGATATTAAATTTTATTTTATATATATATATATATATATATATATATATATATATATATATATATAATTTCTGTTGTAAGCATATATCTTTAAGATCAGCGTGTGCCATATGATATGACTTTTGATACATTATTGCATCAGCCATTGTTCGCTGTTTGTTGGATGAAAACGAGAAGCTAGTGTGACTTGGGTGGGGGAGGGATAGAGAGAGAGGGTATGCCAGGGCTACCTGAAGTTAGAGAAATCAATATTCATACCACTGGGTTGTAAGCTGCCCAAGCAAAATATGAGATGCTGTTCCTCCAATGAGATGTTGGTAGCTCCTGCCTTGCTCCTAGTCCTGGTGAACAGCAATGCAAAAGTGACTTTGGAATGTTGCTACTCAAAGAAACAGCAGGGCCATGAACAAACATTTGGTAATCGAGACTTTGGTTCTCCAGAAAGAGTGGCAATGATAGCAAATGGTGGATGGAGGTGATGAAAGGAACAAGTGATCACAGCTTGTTATTTTACCACTCTACATGGAACAAGTGGAGTCAACCCAGCAGGAAAGTTCAATGAGATCGTACTCAAAAAAAGGGAAGGGGAATGGAACCTGTGAACCAAGAGATTGGGTGAATTTACATCTGTTAAGTGTTTATTTTTATGTAAGTGTTGAACAGATGGTAGTTAAAAATGGTACAATGTAATAAACACAATTAAAGGTCTTGATCTTCACAGGTTTGTTACATTTTTTTAAAGAAAGCTATTCATAAGATCATAAGTAATTCGGCCTATCAAGTCTACACTGCCATTCAATCATAGCTGATCTATCTCTCCCTCCTAACCTTATTCTCCTGCTTTCTCCACATAACCTCTGACACCTGTACTAATCAAGAAAAGGGTACAATGTATTCAATGTGTATGAATGTGAATTACTGTGGGTATCCTTATGGTTGACTCCCAACTCTCGGCTTTTAGGTGAGTTTATTGCCTTTCATATTTTATTGGGAGCTGTATCATTGATTCTCACCCTTTTAAACAGCAACACAAAGGGCTGATGGATGTTACTTTGTTAATTATTTACCTATTTTACTTCGGAGTCACGTGAGTGACTACGTGAATAGAAGCCCGTACAGCCGTTGGTGCGTCATGACGTCAGACGCTGGTGCAGTCGGGCGGGGGGAGCAGCAGCGCTCCTCCGAGCGGTAAGTTTAAACCGCGGGTTACATGGAAAGCTGGAGAATTCAGCGGGTGCAGCGGCATCTAAGGAGCGAAGGAGATGGGCGACGTTTCGGGTCGAGACCCTTCTTCAGACTCCATTCTCCAGCAGTTTTCGTTAACAAGTTGAAAACGAGGTAAGGTTTGTTGAAATACTTTACCACAGGTCTTTTTCTGCAACGGTTGGGAGTTTTTGTAGATAAGTTGCAGAAAGGGAAGAAGGTGTTCGGCGAGGCGCTCCGGGGGTAGAAAGGTAAAGTGGCAGGAGAGTGTTGAGGATGGAGGCCCGTCTGGTACACCTGGTCCGGTGCTGGCTACACAGCCAGTGGTTGCGGACCCACTGCCGGGGGGCAGTGGAGGCTTGTCAGTAGGGTGGAAGGCCACTGGCAAGTCTCTGTGGCCCGTAGATGAGTCGGGCCTGGAGGTTATACCCTCCATAGGAGAGTCCGTTTGCTCACGGCTCTCCCACGTCGAGATTCTATTTCAAAAGAATGCTCGACAGGGACCAGCTCCGTGAGGAGGAGTGGTGCCCAAGCCAGGCTGATGGAGAGCTTGTGCTAGCAGCAACCTGTTTCAGGGCTGCAGAACTATCCTGCCTGTGAGGAGGATGTTCCAGCTCCGTGAGGAGGAGTGATGCCCAAGGCCAGGCTGATGGAGAGCTTGTGCTAGCAGCACCTGTTTCAGGGCTGCAGAACTATCCTGCCTGTGAGGAGGATGTTTTATCAGGGCAGTTTGCTGACACTGTTTCTATGCTGGGGAGAGCAAGGTGTTCGGTTGGAGGTAATTCCGAACATTGCTGGGAAGTTTGCTGAGCGTAGAGAGGCAGGAAAGGCGATTGATGTAGAATTGGCCGAAGCCATTCAGTATATGCTCTCCCACCAGTTACAGGAGCTAGCTATGGATGAAGTAGCAAAAAACTATAAAGCTCCTGTTAATTGTGATCTCCTGAAGGTACCGGTGGTTAATCACCAAATTTGCATAGATGGGTTTGCCTGCTAGGGCCCAGGAGATGAAGTTTTAAAAAAAGTGCTTAAAACTGTTGTAAGCAGGTATTACAGCTGTGGTGAAAGTTATTGATACAAATGATATGGTTCAAGCACACCAGGATGAACTGGGACTCCTTTGTAATGCATTTTGAAATTAATAATGTCGGGAGGGCCGCTATTAGGCCAGTGCTAACCCGAATTTGGCGAGTTGTGCAAACCGACCAGTGTACCACCACGAAATCTGTTGTTTGGTGGTAACCTTGCAAAAAGGGTCAAAGACTGTTATGAGGTTGTTATAACCATGGCCCTCATTAAGCCAGCTGGAAGCAAGGCAAAAAATGTTCTCTACAAGAAGTCGAGGACAACAAGGCTGCAAGGAAAGATGCTGGTAAGGAATATAACATTTGACAGACGATGAATTAACTGATGTTCCTGTTCAAATTGGGGAAGGTTAAAATTGTTCTCAAACAATGGCAGCAGTTGACATCAGATTTGTTCATACTTAGTGTATTGAAGGGGTGAAAAATTGGATTTTACTATGGCAGTCTACCTAATCAACATTTTCCTAGTCGTAAACTTATTTTTCAGATGAGGAAAATGTGCTTATTCAAGCAGAGATTCAGTCATTACATAAGAAGGGGTAATTGAGCCTTCTGTCTATCAAAGTCAACAATTTCTGTCAAGTATATTTCCCAGATCTAAAAAGACTGGGGGATGTAGAATTATTCTGGATTTATCGAATTTGAACAAATTTGTTTGTTATAGGCATTTCAAAATGGAGAACTTTACCACGGGCAAACATCTAGTGTCCAAAGGGTATTATATGGCAACCATTGATTTAAAGAATGCGTATTACGCAGTGTCTATTCATGGTGATGATAGAAGATATTTGAAATTTATTTGGATGACTGAGCTGTGGCAATTCAGGACATTGCCGAATGGATTAACTTCAGCTCCTAGATTATTTTTACTAAATTGGTAAAACCTGTGTTAGCATTGCTTAGAGCTCAGGGGCATGTGGTAATGGCCTATTTAGATGATTTCTGATTGTTGGAAAGACTCATGCTGAAACTCAATCATCAGTTTCAGTTGTTAAAATCACTTTTGAACAAATGGGATTTGTTATTCACCCAGGCAAATCTAAATTATCACCAGTCCAAATTATTGATTATCTGGGATTTACCATTAATTCCAATCACATGTTGGTAACTTTACCCAGGGATAAATTGAATCAGTTAATTGAGGACCGTGCTAATCTCGTTGGAGAACAACGGTCCTTTGATTAGACAAGTAGCCAGTTTATTGGGAAGTTGTTGCAGCCTTTCCAGCTGTGCAGTATTGTCCTCTGCATTATCAACAATTACAACCATCAAAGGAACAGGCACTGAGAATACAAAGGGGCTATTTTTGATAGCCTATGCAGTTGTCAGCTGGGGCGATTGCTGACATACAATGGTGGATAGTACATGTTTCAAAAAAATTTAAGGAAGGTTTCGTGGAATCACCGTCACTGATATTACAGACTGATGTGAGTGCACTGGGTTGGGGTGCAACAGATATGTCTTCTAGTTGTGGAGGCAGATGGAATGTGGATGAGACATCGCTTCCTCAATTAAGAGGGATTGATTATTTAGAGTTGTTGGGCACCTGGTATGGGCTCAAAGCTTATTGTTCTACAAGGAGGGATCTGCATGTGCAGCTCAGATTCACAACACCACAGCAGTGGCATATGTAAACCACATGGGTGGAGTTAAGTCACAGTCTTGTGATAGACTGGCTAACCAGATTTGGAGCTGGTGTATTGACCAAAATATCTGGCTTTCAGCACTTTATTTGCCAGGAAGAGGTCACGTCAGTTAATGACAACATTGAATGGATGTTAAATCAGGATGTGTTTAACCAAATGATTGATCAGTATGCATTGCCAGATATTGACTTGTTTGCATCTCGATTAAATCATCAGTTACCTAGATATGTTTCATGGTAACCAGATTCTGGGGTAGTAGCAGTGGATGCATTTTCGCTGCATTGGGGGAGGAATGTTTGTGTATGTATTTCCTTCATTCTGTCTCATCAGCAGATGTTTGCAAAAGATCAAGGAGGACACCGCTTCAGGGGTATTGGTAGTGCCAAATTGGCCTACACGAGCATGGTTTCCCGTTGTATTACAAATGGCTAGGGAGCCTTACATGCTTATGCCCAAGAATAAAAAGCTACTGGTAAATCCAGTCACTGGGGATCAACATCCTTTATAGGATCGTATTGATCTGTTAATTTGCAGATTTTAAGGAGGCCATACCTGGGGAGAGGACTGTCTCATCGGACGGTGGATGTTCTCACGTCGGCCTGCAGGGATAGTACACAGCAGCAATATATCACCTATATAAGGAAGTGGGAGCAATTCTGCCTACAGCAGGATATTGTATATCACACGGCAGGGTTCACGGATGTATTGGAGTTTGTCAACTCTTTATTTTGACCAAAAAATTAAGTTACAGTGCAATTAATTCAGCCAGAAGTGCTCTGTCTTCTTATTTACCTATGAATGCAGAATTGCATACAGTAGGGACACATCCGTTAGTTCACGATTCATGAAGGGAGTTTTCAATTCTAATCCTCCTAAACTCAGGTATGCCGGTATTTGCAATGTGAGTGAGGTTTTTATGCTTCTTCGCCAGTGGGCTCCGGTTACAAGCCTATCTATAGCCAAATTAACTATGAAGGTGGTCATGCTTCTGGTGTTGGTTTCAGCCCAACGTGTACAAACATTGCAAAAGCTACGGCTAGATAGAATGCATGTGTCGGCTGATGCCATTATATTTTATGTCTATGATTTGCTTAAACATAATAAAAGAGGCATGACAGGATGTAAGATGGTGTTTTTCAGCATACCCCGCAGATGATCGCTTCTGTATAGTCTCACATTTATCTCTTTACATTGAGGTTACTAAACCTCTGAGAGGAATAGAGTTGGCTTTGTTTATTAGTCACAAAAAACCACACAGTAAGGTGTCGGTGCAAACTATTTCAAGGTCCTCGCGGCCACAGGATGGTCCAGTGAGCTAACTTTTCAGAGGTTTTGTCACAAGCCGATTTCAAGGCTCGGGGTGTTTTGCTGATTCTGGTGTCAGTACTGTTACATTTTTTCCCCTGAGTTAGAGGGGTTTGTTATGATTTGTTTGTAAATAAACTGTTATTTCATTTAACAAATGTACTACTGATGCATGATTGATTGTTAACGACTTTTGAGTCAATCCAGGCAGTGTGAACGTCGGATTTGAGTCTGCGGCGTGAATTCACAGTGCTTTGAAAGTCTTCACGTAGTCACTCACGTGACTCCGAAGTAAAATAGTAAGATTAAACGAGAACTACCAGTTTGAAGTTTGATCTTTATTTTATGAGGAGTCGAGTTGAGGGACTACGTGCCCTCCGCTCCCACCCTCATAGATCTCATCTGGTAGTTCTAGTTTTATCATCTTACAGTTATACTTCGGTCATTGTTAGCTGTGAATTCATTCCGCTGCTTTGAAGATTGACGCACCAACGGCTGTACGGGCTTCTATTCACGTAGTCCCTCAACTCGACTCCTCATAAAATAAAGATCAAACTTCAAACTGGTAAGTTCTCGTTTAATCTTACTAATCTGTGTTATATCTTGTCTTCCTGTTTCATGAACGGTTGCTCAGCACTAACTTTCATGCCAGATGAGATCAGTGAAGGCAGTCAACGCCGTTTGATTGGGAGATTTTTCTAATTGTTTCAAATACCTTTCGTTAATATCTAAGAATGGTCGGTTTCCTCATTCAAATCGCCCACCACTATTTACATTCCATTGTAAATTATTTCAGAGTTAGATATTTTCCTGCTTCAAGCTATTCATTTCAGATCATCCATCCAGCACAAGTATAGAAGTGCTTCAATTGCATGGTATCATGTGCCACTGATTGTATTGACTGGTCATATTGAACACTTCTGTTCAGTTTATTGTCACGTGAAAAGCTTCTGTTGCGTGCTATCCGGTCAACAGAAAGACAATACATGATTACAATCGAGCCATTTACAGTGCACAGATACATGATAAGGGAATAATGTTGAGTGCAAGGTAAAGCCAACAAAGTCTAATCAAGGGTTACCAATGATATAGTTATTTAGTCCATCATTTCTGTGGCATATGGATCAGAAGGTAGGGAGATCAGTTGAATCCAATCCCCTCCCCTTGATAAGCTTCCCTTTACAAGTATACCCTTGTAAACATTACAACAAGTAGACAGCTTGCATTTAAATTCAATGTTTAGCGTAGTAAAATGTCCCAAGTGGCATTATTGAATATAATAGACGAGGCAGCATCCCCTGAGAAAAGGAATGGGTGGCACTTTGAGTCTAGACCTGAAGAAGGGTCTTGACCCGAAACGTCACTTATTCCTTCTCTCCAGACATGCTGCCTGTTCCGTCGAATGACTCCAACATTTTGTGTCTATCTTTGGTGTAAACCAGCATTTGCACTTCCTTCTTACGCTGGGGGTCAGGATTGGACCCGGGTCACTGGAGCTGTGAGGCAGCAGCTCTATCAGCTGCATCACTTTGGTGTCCCAGGATAAACACCTTGAGACCCAACAAAAAATCAGTAAATAAGCACAGGATTAAAAACTCAGGCAGGTAAGGCACTGTGCACAGCGGTAGAGTTGCTGCCTTAAACACTTGCAGCGCCGGAGACCCGGGTTCGATCCCAACTGCGGGCGCTGTCTGCCCCGAGTTTGTACATTCTCCGCGTGACCAACATGGGTTTACTCTGAGATCTTCGGTTTCCTCCCACACTCCAAAGACGTGGTACATTGGCTTGGTATAAGTGTAAGAATTGTGTGTGTAGGATAGTGTTAATGTGCGGGGATCACTGGTCGGCACAGACTTGGTGGGCTAAATGGCCTGTTTCCATGCTGTATCTCTAAACTAAACTTAACAAAAGGTACTGCTGTCAGCAGCATTTTGATGCCCCAGTCAGGACCTTTAAGCCACATCTCACACCGACTTTCCGCAGGGTTTGCTCCTTGTTTTTTTGCTGATTACAAGTGAGTTATCGTTTCATCATTATTGCACAGTTTCTGTCAATAAGGTAGAAGCAGGGGTAATATAAATAGAGGATATCATCGGCGATGAGTGCATGGGGAGGGGAGGGACTGGGCAATGGGGAGGGATTGGGGTGAGGGGGGAGAACAGTGGACAATGGAGGACCTGGAGAACTGCTGTGTGTGTGTGGGGGGGGGGGGGGGGTGGGGGGGGGGGGGGGGGGAAGAAAAACAAAGGAGAAGCAAGCCTGCTTTGTAACTTTGTCAGTGCCGTTATTCGCATACCATGGGTATGCAAGTAAAGAATTTTACTGTGCCTTGTCGCATGTGACAATAAAGTATTCCATTCTGTGCTTAGGTGATGCAGAAAAAATGACAGATCAGCAAACGAGATTCATGCTCCGATGTGCCTGTGCTATCTTCTTGTGGAGATGGTTGCTATCATGATAAAACTTGAGCAATTTGATTTTTCTTTGTGATATATGCACCAAACAGTAGACTCCTATATATCGGCGAGACCAAGCGCAGGATCAGCAAAAAATTCGCTGAACACCTCCGCTCAGTCCGCCTAGACCTATGTGATCACCAGATTGCTAAACACTTTAACTTCCATTCCCGTTCCCACACTGACCTTCCTGTCCTGGGCCTCCTCCACTGGGAGTGAGGCACAACGCAAATTGGAGGAACAGCGCCTCATATTGCGCTTGAGCAGCTTATAACCCAGCGGTGTGATTAATGATTTCTCTAACTTCAAGTAACCCTTGCTTTCCCTGCTTCTCCATCCCTCCCCATTCCTAGTTCTCCAACTCGTTCTAATTAAATATTACTGATTGTACGACAGGTTGTCACCTTCCCCTCCGCTAACTATGAACCATTCAACGTTTTCTTATCATCATCCACTTTGATCTGTCATTTTTGCACCTCACCCTTCTACATATCTAGACTCCCTCTCCCTTGACACTCAGTCTGAAGGGTCTCAACCCACAACGTCACCCATTCTTGCTCTCCAGAGATGCTACCTGTCCTACTGAGTTACTCCAGCATTTTGTGTCTATCTTCAAACAGTAGGCACAAATGGCTCCAGCTTCGTCACCACTCCCTATAGAACTCATGACATTGATTGCAAAGGACCTTTAGTTTTTACAGCTTACAACCTTTGCTGAGCCAAGATTCAAGATGTTCAAACAACATGAATTAACAAAACTCACTGCAATAATTGTGGAACAGGCTCAGTTCCTCCAGTACACAGCTGTTCAAACTCTTTCACTGTCTGTTCAAGACCTCTCAGGATCTTGACCACTATTTACAGGGGATTTCTCATTCTGAGTTACAGGGGATTTCTCATTCTGAGTTACAGGGGATTTCTCATTCTGAAATAGCCTGCATCTCTCATGATCAATACTGCCAACATATAACAACTGGTTGAAAGTGAAACAATAGAAATGAAACAAACCTTTTACTCTTTCATATGAAACTGATTGCAAATGCAGTGAGCTTATCCACATACGGAATCCAATTTACTCTTAAAAATGTATAATTCTTGTGCGGAGACAGTTTTTTGGTTTCATTGCGGTGAATATTACCTTTTGCCTAAGCACGTGGAACAGTTATAAATTTATTTATAATGGACCGTTAATGCCATTCCACATCAACCAATGAACCTTCTGCTGCGTTCCACTTTTAATCCAGTTGAGTTTAGTTTCAATAAGTTTATTGTCACGTGTACTGGATAGCACACAACAAGCTTTTGTTGTGTGCTATCCAGTCAGCGGAAAGACAATACATGATTACAATCGCCATTTACAGTTTATAGATACATGATAAGGGAATAACGTTTAGTGCAAGTGAAAGCCAGCAAAGTCCAATCGAGGGTCTCCACTGAGGTAGATAGTAGTTCAGGACTACTCTCTGGTTGTGGTAGGATAAATCAGTTGCCTGATAACAGCTGGGAAGAAACTGTTCCTGGATCTGGAGGGAGGATGTTGAAGGGTCTCGACCCAAAATGTCACCCATTCCTTCTCTCCGTAGATGCTGCCTGAGCCGCTGAGTTACTCCAGTTTCTTGGGTCTATCTCCTGAATCTAGAGGTGTGTGTTTTCACACTTGTATACCTTTGGCCTGATGGATGCAGACTGTGTATAATGTTGTATTGGAGTGAAACTGATCAATGCTTAATTGGGAAAGGTGCTGGTGCAAGGTTTTTCAAACCTGGCCATTACTAGGTCAGCACGGGTACTAATTGGCTGCCGATTTTAAACCATCGAGAAGTTAACCCAGGATATCTGTTTTACGAGAATTTTGCCCGAACATTCTGTGACCCATAGCGCTGTCGCCGGTAGAGCTTTGTTTAAATTCCCACGTGCTGAGCCAACAACGCTCTGTTTAAACCTTTGCTGCCAAACCGGCAGCGCTCTGTGTATTACCTTTACCCCAAGTCTGTATTGCTGTGTGTATTGCTTTAGGCGCCAAGTCGGCAACTGATAGCACTTTGTTTCCAAAGGGGGGGAGGGGCGCGGGGTCCTTGTTCGGATGCCGTTTGTGTGCAGTTTTAATTTGGGAGCAGCGCTATTGTCCAGGACTAACCGGCAGTTATTTCAACACCTGATTTCTTACTTGTACAAAGCCAGGCGCCAGTAATCCAGAAGGTGGTTCAAGTTTATTTATGAGAGGGCTTCACCGAGGCTAAGTCACGATCAGCGCCGCGGATGGTGACAGAGAGAGAGACGTGAGCTGCTGTAAAACTAGACCCCACACATACCAAGACAAGTATTCTTTTGTCCTTTCTTGCCAATGAAGCTGATTTGCAACTAAACAGACGAGTGAGCCTTTTTCTGTTCTGCTAGTCGGATCCTTGAACCTGTTCCCTTGTAACAATATCCTACTTGACTCCAGCAAGGAGAAGCAGATTTAAAATAATAAAAACTAAAGACAACTCCACCTATCCATGTCTGAATACCTCACTGCGTGAAGATGGATGGAAAATTTATCTCAAGTGGCAGCGCAAAATGTGATAATGAATCAGTGGCCCATTATACATCCTATCTGATTTCATACTGCAGACTCGGCAGTCAAATTGATGCTAATCATATTATCCTGCTGCCAAATTGAATTTTGTTCTCCAAGCATGTAGTTTTACAGCTCCAACCCTTGCTGAGAGAATGGGGATCAAAGGAAATGTTAATTATCCTGAACATATCCTTACCTCAGGTATTTCAGAGAGAAGAACACTATGGCATTAACATTTGCCAGCAGAGAAGAAGCTCACATGAATTAATTGATTGGTTTGACCTTCAGTTTTAATGGCTGGAAACAGAATTATTTAAAAAATCAAAGCACAAGAACTTGCAGAAGCTGGAATTTTGAGCAAAATACAAAACTGTGGGAGGAACTCTGTGGGTCAGGCTGCATCTGTGGATGGAATGGGATGGACCTTCTTCAGAGGATAGACACAAAAAGCTGGAGTAACTCACCGGGACAGGCAGCATCTCTGGAGAGAAGGAATGGGTGACGTCTCGGGTCGAGACCCTTCTTCAGACGGACTGATTCACTTCAGGTTCATTGTTAATTTCCTCCACAGATGTTTCCTGACGCACTGAGTTCCTCCAGCAGTGTTCTTTTCCTCAAGATTCCAGCATCTGCACTCTCTTGTATCTCCATTATACAGCTTCCCTGTGGAATCTCCGCAAGGCATGGCCACAGTCCCACAACCAGTCTGAAGGGTGCTCATCCAAAACTATCTCCATTCCAAGATGATGCTGCCCTACTCGCTGAGTTCCTGCAGCATTTTGTGTTTTATTCTAAAAGTTGTCAGTTTCTCAGGATAATTCTCTGATGGGCCTGTCCCACTTAGGCGGTTTTTCACTTGAAAAACATGGAACTGGAACAGCGACTGCCAGAGTGGAACACACACACACACACATACAAACACATCGCTTCCTTCACCAGCCTATGTGAATTTTTTAGACAGCGCTCCCCCCGCTTGCCCTGTCTAAAAAATTCACACAGTGCAAAGCCAAGGTGATACAGACACACACCGCGATGAACAGGCAATTTCATTTCACTGCACCTTCGGGTGTATGTGACGAATAACATTGACTTTGAATTTGACTTTGGCGGATAAAGCACAGTGTATGGTAAGTCCTTTAAAAGAGGGGGAGAGGAAGGGGGGTAGTGGGGGGGGGGAGGGGGTGGGGGAGGGGGAGAAGGAGTGGAGACAACCTTTAAGAAGCCAGAGATACATGACTGTGAAACTCGGCGGACATTTAACTTTCCCGGTCGGTTATCCTTAGTTCTGAAAGCTACTGCTTACCTTTTTTTTTCCCCAATGAGCCAATGAAATTCACCGTTCAGCACCGGCTACAACCTACGAGAACCTCCAAGGACCTTCGACCTCCTAGCAACCCATTAGGACATCCTGGCGACCCACCTACGGCTCAAGAATTCTCGCTACTCTCCATGGCGGCTTCATTCTAGTCGCCGGTTATTTTTCAAAATGCTGAAAAATTCACGCTGACCATAATGAGGCCGCGACTAGTTCCCAGAATACGGGAACTCCTCACGACCATGAAGGCGACTCCCTGGCAACCACCCCCGAACATGTGGGGACCATGTGGCGACTGCATAGTCACCTACAGTCACCTAAAAAGTCGCCTATGTGGGACAGGCCCGTAAGAAATTATGTAGTTCGATACCCTTACCAATACCCTTACCAATATCCAATACAAGATCCAATACCCTTGAGCAAACAATCAAAGTTTTTCCAACCTCTCCTTATAGCTAACACCCTCGATTGTACCAGAGTAGAATCTACAGAGTACAATGTAAAAGTGGCAGGCAGACAAATCCAGCGCAAATATCAAAAAGGGCCACTTTTCAACATAATTGTATAAGGGTGAAGCGCGTTGTAAAAACAAGCCTGAAGGCTTTGTGTCTCAATGCAAGGAGCATTCGTAATAAGGTGGATGAGATGAATGTGCAGATAGCTATTAATGATTATGATATATGATCACGGAGACATGGCTCCAGGGTGACCAAGGCTGGGAGCTGAACATCCAGGGATATTCAATATTCAGGAGGGATAGACAGAAAGGAAAATGAGGTGGGGTAGCGTTGCTGGTTAGAGAGGAGATTAGCGAAATAGAAAGGAAGGACATTAGCTTGGAGGATGTGGAATCGATATGGGTAGAGCTGCGAAACACTAAGGGACAGAAAACGCTAGTGGGTGTTGTGTACAGGCCACCTAACAGTAGTAGTGGGGTTGGGGATGGCATCAAACGGGAAATTAGAAATGCATGCAACAAAGGTAAAACAGTTATAATGGTCGACTTCAATCTACATATAGATTGGGTGAATCAAATTGGCAGGGGTGCTGAGGAAGAGTATTTCTTGGAATGTATGCGGGATAGTTTTCTAAACCAACATGTAGAGAAACCAACGAGAGAGCAGGCTATTCTAGACTGGGTATTGAGTAATGAGGAAGGGTTAGTTAGCAGCCTTGTTGTGCTTGGTCCCTTGGGCAAGAGTGACCATAAAATGGTTGAGTTCTTCATTAGGATGGAGAGTGACGTTGTTAATTCAGAAACACGGGTCCTGAACTTAAAGAAAGGTAACTTTGAGGGTATGACATGAATTGGCCAAGATAGACTGGCAATTGATTCTTAAAGGGTTGATGGTGGATGTGCAATGGAAGGCATTTAAAGACTGCATGGATGAACTACAACAATTGTTCATCCCAGTATGGCTAAAGAATAAATCAGGGAAGTAGTGCATCCGTGGATAACAAGGGAAATCAGGGATAGTATCAAAACAAAAGATGAAGCGTACAAATTAGCCAGAGTAAGCAGCCTACTAGAGGACTGGGAGAAATTCAGAGTCCAGCAGAGGAGGACAAAGGGCTTAATTAGGAAAGGGAAAATGGATTATGAAAGAAAACTGGCAGGGAACATAAAAACTGACTGCAAAAGTTTTTATAGATATGTAAAGAGAAAAAGATTAGTTAAAACAAATGTAGGTCCCTTGCAGTCAGAAACCAGGTGAATTGATCATGGGGAACAAGGACAGGACATGGCAGACCAAATTGAATAACTACTTTGGTTCTGTCTTCACTAAGGAAGACAGAAATAATCTGCCGGAAATAGCAGGGGATCGCGGGTCAAATGAGATGGAGGAACTGAGTGAAATCCAGGTTAGCCGGGAAGTGGTGTTAGGTAAATTGAATGGATTAAAGGCTGATAAATCCCCAGGGCCTTATAGGCCGCATCCCAGAGTACTTAAGGAAGTAGCCCCAGAAATAGTGGATGCATTAGTGATAATTTTTCAAAACTCTTTAGATTCTGGAGTAGTTCCTGAGGATTGGAGGGTAGCTAATGTAACCCCACTTTTTAAAAAGGGAGGGAGAGAGAAAACGGGAAATTACAGACCAGTTAGTCTAACATCGGTAGTGGGAAAACTGCTAGAGTCAGTTATTAAAAATGGGATAGCAGCACATTTGGAAAGTGGTGTAATCATTGGACAAAGTCAGCATGGATTTACGAAAGGTAGATCATGTCTGACGAATCTTATTGAATTTTTTGAGGCTCTAACTAGTAGAGTGGATAAGGGAGAACCAGTGGGTGTGTTACATCTGGACTTTCAGAAGGCTTTTGACAAGGTCCCACACAAGAGATTAGTATACAAACTTAAAGCACACGGTATTGGCGGTTCAGTATTGATGTGGATAGAGAACTGGCTGGCAGACAGGAAGCAAAGAATAGGAGTGTACGGGTCTTTTCAGGATGGCAGGCAGTGACTAGTGGGGTGCCGCAAGGCTCAGTGCTGGGACCCCAGCTATTTACAATATATATTAATGATTTGGACGAGGGAATTGAATGCAACTTCTCGAAGTTTGCGGAGGACACGAAGCTGGGGGGCAGTGTTAGCTGTGAGGAGGATGCTAGGAGGTTGCAAGGTGACTTGGATAGGCTGGGTGGGTGGGCAAATGCATGGCAGATGCAGTATAATGTGGATAAATGTGAGGCTATTCACTTTGGTGGCAAAAACAGGAAAGTAGACTATTAGTTGAATGGTGGCCGATTAGGAAAAGGGGAGATGCAATGAGACCTGGGTGTCATGGTACACCAGTCATTGAAAGTAGGCATGCAGGTGCAGCAGGCAGTGAAGAAAGTGAATGGTATGTTAGCATTCATAGCGAAAGGATTTGAGTAGAGGAGCAGGGAGGTTCTACTGCAGTTGTACAGGGTCTTGGTGAGACCACACCTGGAGTATTTGGCCTCCAAATCTGAGGAAAGACATTCTTGCCATAGAGGGAGTACAGATAAGGTTCACCAGACTGATTCCTGGGATGTCAGGAGTTTCATATGAAGAAAGACTGGATAGACTCGGCTTGTACTCGCTAGAATTTAGGAGATTGAGGGGGGATCTTATAGAAACTTACAAAATTCTTAAGGGGTTGGACAGGCTAGATGCAGGAAGATTGTTCCCGATGTTGGGGAAGTCCAGGACAAGGGGTCACAGTTTAAGGATAAGGGGGAAATCTTTTAGGACCGAGATCAAAAAAAAATCTTTTACACAGAGAGTGGTTAATCTCTGGAATTCTCTGCCACAGAAGGTAGTTGAGGCCAGTTCATTGACTATATTTAAGAGGGAGTTAGATGTGGCCCTTGTGGCTAAAAGGATCAAGGGGTATGGAGAGAAGGCAGGTAAAGGATACTGAGTTGGATGATCAGCCATGATCATATTGAATGGCGGTGCAGGCTCGAAGGGCCGAATGGCCTACTCCTGCACCTATTTTCTATGTTTCTATGAACATGCAGTTTCCCATTCTAACAGTGCATGTTAAGTTTAATAGCTGCCTCCTGCAGTTCATTAAACTGGCTGCAACACATTCCCATGCCCTCAAATCATCGGGAGTTCCCTTATCCCAGAATTCACATTGGAAGCCGTCCTGCTGATTCCACCATATCTGCTTTGCCTCACAGATCTCCACAAGGATTGTGCCAGTATTCACTCAAAGTACTTGTCCTAGTGCCTCTCAGGTAATGCTGCTCCCCCCCCCCCCCCCCCCGCCCCCTCATGTATCCCCCCCCCCCCTCCCTCCCATCCCTCTTGTGCAAACCTTTGGCGAGAATTCTGTCACGTGTCCACACTAGCCGGTATTCACTTAGCAACAGGGCCGATGCTTCACACTGTTATCACTCGCAATGCGCTCGAAAATATCACTGACGAATTAGTTCATGATGCCCGTGGCCTTGGAGGAGATGCCGGCATCAGGGTGAACCTTCTTCATCCCCAATCCAAGATAGCGTCAAAGCCGAGCCATTCTTTACATGCTGGTCCCAGAAATGGATCTGCAACCATTCATCACAATCGCTCCACTTTAAAATCTTAATTTCAATAACAGTATCTCTTAATGCCCTTTATCCTGTATCTGTACACCGTGGGTGGCTTGGTTACAATCATGTACAGTGTTTTCGCTGACTGGGTAGCGCGCAACTTAAAAAAGCTTTCCACTGTAACTTGCCACACGTGAGAATAATAAACTAAAATATATATATATACTAGACTAAGTGGGACCCGTTGGGTCCCGGCATCACATGGGAGGGTTGGTCACCAATGCAATATTCCACCTCTCCACCAATTCCAATATTGTTCGCCAATGGGGGGGGGGGGGGGGGGGGGGGGGGTGCTTTCTATTGTGCAAGTGTGGGTGTTGCGGGCCGAAGGTACTGGTTTCCAGAGGGCTAGTATAGACATTGTGGGCTGAATGGATTCTTGGGCTGGCAGCCAATTGTTGCAATGATTTTAAAAGCCAAGCCAAGGCAAATAATTTGGCTGCAGCTACCCGACAACCAAAATCCACTTTGTGAACACAAACTTTTTAAAAAGGCGAGGCAAACAATTGGGCTGCAGCCACCTCACAACCAAAATTCATTTCGTGGACACAAACGCTTTAAAAAGGCGAGGCAAACAATTGGGCTGCAGCCACCCCACAACCAGAATCCATTTTGTGAACTGTGGGGGTTTTTGTTCCCTTTACTCCACTTCGGGCCCAACTTCCCGAATTATTCTCTCCCTTGTCGGTGGGTCAATCGGCCACCGCTCCACTCGAGCGATTCCCAAGAGAGAGAATACGACAAAAGGGGATCCCCTGGGTTCTAGACCTCGGAATTATGGTGGAATATTATAAATGGTTGACTTGGCCAGAGCGTGCTGATGAGAGAAAACAGAAACCAAGACCGACGCAAAGCAAGTCTAAAATTTACAGGCTTTATTAAACAATAAGAAATCGAATCTCACCAACACTACATAATACGTGACTAAACTTATGCTTTAAACTAAGACTATGGAAAGAAAACTACCGGGCATATCGTAAAAGCTTACTTTACACAATTTTACTTACAGTACACCCCCTTTCCCCTTCTTCCTTCTAACCTCTATCCGATTTCGGGAACTTCACCAGGTCACTTGGTTACTTACAGCTTAGATTTGATGCAGGGTCCGGAGCCGTCCAGCAGAGCAGAAAAGAGAGCGAGTCCTTGCTTGGCTCCTGCCTTTATACCCGCGTTTCTCCTTTGAAACCTCCCAGGTGGTCCTCTGGACAAAGGGGTCATTTCGATGCTTCCCAGTTTCGATCTGGCATGAACATAGGCTTTCGATGATAATGTGTTTGCTGATGTCATGATACCTCAGCCTGATCGTTATCCCATCGCCTAGATGGGCTCCCATTGTCCCGATGGATGGGTCATCCACGATGGTGATTGGCATGCTGCTGGGCTGTTTACCACCGTCTGCTGAGGCTCGGTACCTTCCTTTGTCTCTCCAAGATAATCTCGTTATCTCTGTCCCGGCCTTTCATGTCCACACCATTCGCATAGTCATGTAATGCCCAGGCCCACAGACAGGTTTCTGTCTGAAGAAGGGTCTCGACCCGAAACGTCACCTATCTCCTTCTCTCCTTAGATGCTGCTGCACCCGCTGAGTTTCTCCAGCCTTTTGTGTACCCTCGATTCTCTAGCATCTGCAGTTCCTTCTTTAACACAGGTTTTAAACTGGTTCTTCCCTTGTGGATTGGGGGTTATTCCTTTGCAGCCAGCAAGTCTGTTTTTAAAAATGTCCATGTCCTTGTCCCAGAGTTCTTCCATAATTTTGGAGGATTTGCCCCAATAACTTACAGAACACAATCTCTTTAAAAAGGTGAGGCAAACAATTTAGCTGCATCCCCCCGACAACCAAAATACATTTTGTGAACACAAACTCTTTAAAAAGGAGAGGCAAACAATTGGGCAGCAGCCACCCGACAACCAAAATCCATTTCGTGAACACAAACTCTTTAAAAAGTGAGGCAAACAATTGGGCTACGGCCACCCCACAACCAAAATTCATTTTGTGAACACAAAGTCTTCAAAAAGGCGAGGCAAACAATTGGGCTGCAGCCACCCCACAACCAAAATTCATTTTGTGAACACAAACTCTTTAAAAAGGCGAGGCAAACAATTGGGCTGCAGCCACCCCACAACCAAAATTCATTTTGTGAACACAAACTCTCTAAAAAGGCGAGGCAAACAATTGGGCTGCATCCACCCCACAAACAAAATTCATTTTGTGAACAAAAACTTTTTTAAAAAAGGTAAACAATTGGGCAGCTGTCACATCAAGGGCACTCACCGTGGAGTAGACGTACGTTCAGTGTTATTCACAGCTCAGAGAGCCGTGACCCTCTCGCTTCCTGGGTCTGGCAGAGACTGAGTGAGGCACGACACTTCCGGGGATTTATAGTCCCTCCCCCCTCCCCTCTGCCGCCAGCGGGTTGCAGCTTTTTGCTTTATATAGACTTGTTTTGAAAGAAAGAATGGGGTATTTTTTAAAAATTAATTGGCATTTGATCTCAATCGAAAAAATCCTGGGGGCTTCTGAGCGAAGGGGGGGGCTGAGCGAGGTGGCCAAAAATGACGGCCGTAGGTGGCGGCGTTCCTCCGGAAATCGCAGCACAGTGGGCCAAAAGCGGTCAAGATCTAAACTTTTGGTAATATAGATATATTCCTTCCAAACCTTTCCTATCCATGTACCTGTCCAAATGGTGTTCTTGTACCTGACTCAACTGCAAGTGGGAATACACAGCTCGGGAGCCGCAGAACCTCCAGCTATACACACGGTGTTCCAGGGATGTCCTGGTACTCACGTCACCATTATGCTGCCCGCCCTCTCCCCTCAGATCCTTGGGAAACTGGTGGAAGTTGGAGGGGTGGGGGGGGGGGTGCAACGGGAGCATCTGCCAACTGTAACCGAAATCCGTTCTTTAGAGATCCGTTATTTTGAGGGTTAATGTATCTGTTTGCTGTTTGTGGGAACTTGCTATGTGCAAATTCCCTGACAGTGAACAGTATTGAACAGTAGCCACAAAATGCTGGACTAATTCAGCGGGACAGGCAGCATCTCTGGAGAGAAGCAATGGGTGACGTTTCGGGTCGAGACCCTTCTTCAGACCTGACCCGAAACGTCGCCCATTCCTTCTCTCCAGAGACACTACCTGTCCCACTGAGTTACTCCAGCTTTTTGTGTCTATCTCTGGTTTAAACCAGCATCTGCAGTTCCTTCCTACACAGTATTGAACAGTGACTGCATTCCATGGCTAAAAGGAAATCCTGGGTTAATGAAATACCCCCATTTCAATTTAAATCCTGCGCATTTTAAGATCAAGATGTGGGAAAACACTGGAATCTCTGGGGGAATGAGGCATTTGCTTCTGTCTCCATTATAAGATTCAGAGCGATCCAGTAATTTTAACAATACATGTAACCCAAAAGCAGCAAGAAAATATGTTGGCATAAAAGTTTATTGGCGTGTCAAGATTCTCATTCACCCTCATTTCATGCTAGTCTGTAAACTCTACTATTTTACACGCCTCAGCAGTTCTCCACATTCAGATTCCAGTTCAGTATAAATCAATGCCATAATCTGGAGCAACATGTACCGTTACATATTCATCTGTTTACTCTGAAGCTGCAAACACATTCACTGTAACATTTTCCCAAAACCAAGCAGCGTTTTCTTTGAATATTGTATATTTGTTCACACACATCCCCCCAACATTTTATCTAAAGCACTGAGTAATATATTTAACACTGTCAATTACCCAATTTACCAGACCACTAATATCTTTTCATGTGTGTTTCTGAATCAATTTATAAGGAGATGTCGTCAACTTTGTTTTAATTCCATAACAAAGGTATTACTTTCATTTGGACAAATATTTCACAGATAAAATTTCAGTAAACGCTTAATTATCGGAGATACCAATTGTCACTAGTTTAGTTTAGTTTAGAGATACAGCATAGAAATAGGCCTTTCGGTCCACGGAGTCATCACCGACCAGCACACTAACACTATCTACACACACTAGGGACAATTTACATTTATACCAAGCCAATTAACCTACAAACCTGTACATCTTTGGAGTGTGGGAGGCAACCGAAGATTTTGGTGAAAACCCACGCAGGTCATGGGTAGAACATACAAATTCTGTGCAGACAAGCACCGGGTCATACCCAGGTCTCTGGCACTGTAAGGCAGCAACTCTATCGCTGTCCCACCATGCCATTCCATTACTTTAATCTCTTTATTCATGTTTGGTTTCTTCGTGTCACTAGCAGGATATTTAGAGCAATAGTCTTGGAGGTGTTTAACATGGAATCAGGCCCTTCGGCCCATCTTTTCTATGTTGACCAAGTTGGGAAATAGGGCTAGAGAAAATCCAGTTCATGTGTTAGGTCAATGACTCTTCAACACAGTCTAAGTAACAGATACCTCTTGATATAGTTTCAAATGAAATTCAAACCAATTGAATTCCATTAGAAAACAGAAGATGTGTCTACATGTGTTTCCAGCTTCAAGACAACATTTTGTCTTTTTAATATATATACCTCTTTTTAGTTTAATTAAGGGATACAGCATGGTACGTTGAGCATCGATCACCCATTCATACTAGTTCTGCGTATTCAAACTTTCTCATTCACTCCCTGCACATTCGGGGCAATTTTACGGAAGCAAATTAACCTACAAACCCACATATATTTGGGATGTGGGAGGAAACCGGAGCACCAGAGGATACGCACGCGGTCACAGGGAGAACATGCAAACTCCACACAGACAGAACCTGGGTCTCTGGCACTGTGAGACACCAGCTCTACCAGCTGCACCACTGCACACTCATGTCCCAAAGATAAAGAGCATAGATGTATTAGAATAAAACTTCTCATTCAAAACTTTTTAATTGTAAAAATCAGCATTCCTGTTTCTGGACATTTGATGCTCAATTCCATTATTTTCTTTATGAAATTAATTTTATAATTAAGCGAAAGAAACTTTAGAGTCTGAAATCTTATTAGAAAAAAGTTCAAAACAAGATCAAGTTTCAAAAGGCTCTTTATACCAGATCTTTTCAAGTCTAATCTCCTTTGAGGACTTTCGTTGGATGCTGACAGATGTCACACGCAGAACAAGAGCTTGTAAAGGCGAGAAACAAGGAAATGCAGCTGCTGGTTTATAAAAAAAATACAAAGTGCTGGAGTAGCTCAGCAGGTCAGGCAGCATTTTGGGAGAACATGGATAGGTGCCATTTTGGGTCAGGACCCGACCCGAAACGTCACTTATCCATGTTACTCCAGCACTTTGTGTCTTTAGCTTGTAAAGGTGGTGCTCTGGATATTATTTAAGTGGATGTATCTTACTTAGTGTTATGAAAACACATAATCATAGATCAGCTCATTGTGAACTGGAATTAATTGGTTTTGGTCCAACAAATCAGGCTCAATTAAAGTATCGTCACATTATTGAAGTCATGAATTCTACACAATTTACTACGGAATTCAATTATTTTGTCACAATACCTCAACGAGAGGGGCTCGTAATACTTGTGAAAGGTAGCACCAAACTGCGACCATGTTTGATGAAGGATCTTCATATAGTCGAATCACCTGAAGTCATTTTCAGGTCACGATGGAAAAGATATTGGGAAAGATGGAATCTATTTTGACACCAGATACTGAAGGACAGGAACAATCCACTCTGACAACTTCATACGAATTCTATGCATAATATTGTGTCCCACGAGATCAATGGATGGGTACCTCTGGAAGAAGTGCCTGTGATACCTCAGTGAGCACAGATGCTTTGTAAGTCTTCATGCCACTTGTGTGGATGAAGGGAACAATACCATCAGGGAAATCAGTGTGTGTACTGCAGAGGCAGACCATTTCTACAGTATAAAATCTCTTCAGTCAGCTTCAATGCTGAAATTAGTAATAAGCATTATGTGTTAACATTCAAGCAGAAAATGATCAATTTAAACTGTAATTGTAATAATATGCTCTCTAATACTCAGCTCTATTGTAGCAATTTAAGAGATTTCTATGTTAAACTCAAATGGCTTAACTGGCTGCTTGGGGCACCGGCTCTGCTGCAGCTGACTCATGGTACACCAGTCATTGAAAGTAGGCATGCAGGTGCAGCAGGCAGTGAAAAAAGCGAATGGTATGTTAGCTTTCATAGCAAAAGGATTTGAGTACAGGAGCAGGGAGGTTCTACTTCAGTTGTACAGGGTCTTGGTGAGACCACACCTGGAGTATTGCGTACAGTTTTGGTCTCCAAATCTGAGGAAGGACATTATTGCCATAGAGGGAGTGCAGAGAAGGTTCACCAGACTGATTCCTGGGATGTCAGGACTGTCTTATGAAGAAAGACTGGATAGACTCGGTTTTATACTCTCTGGAATTTAGGAGATTGAGAGGGGATCTTATAGAAACTTACAAAATTCTTAAGGGGTTGGACAGGCTAGATGCAGGAAGATTGTTCCCGATGTTGGGGAAGTCCAGGACAAAGGGGTCACAGCTTAAGGATAAGGGGGAAATCCTTTAAGACCGAGATGAGAAAGACTTTTTTCACACAGAGAGTGGTGAGTCTCTGGAACTCTCTGCCACAGAGGGTAGTTGAGGCCAGTTCATTGGCTATATTTAAGAGTGAGTTGGATGTGGCCCTTGTGGCTAAGGGGATCAGAGGGTATGGAGAGAAGGCAGGTACGGGATACTGAGTTGGATGATCAGCCATGATCATATTGAATGGCGGTGCAGGCTCGAAGGGCTGAATGGCCTACTCCTGCACCTAATTTCTATGTTTCTATGTTTCTATGACTCTCACCGATTCCCCAGGGCCACGGATACTGCTGCAGTTGACCTGCATCATTACTCCAGCCCCCCCTCCCCCCACGGGCCTCCACCAGTGACTCTGCCGACCCTCGCCTCCACAGCCCACCAGCGGGCCTGAGCCGTCGCCTCACCTGAGCTCCGGGCTCAGCACTGAGCCCACAGCCTCCACGATACCGACTCCAACAGCATGTGGTCTGACTCTCCAGGGTCCTACAGCTCCCCCCCCACTCCCTCCCAAAGGGAACCTCAGTAGTGGTTCCACTGGGTCTTCCCGAACCCCCTCTTTTTACCTAGTTACCCCTACCACACCCCACCCATACACTAGTCCTCACGCCCACCACCCCCCCTCCCCACCATCACTGAACACACACCATCCCCCCCACCAGACCTCGCCTTAACTCCGTCCATTCTCCGACCCTCCTCTGACCCCAACCCCTACCCTTGTGTCTTTACCATCCCCCCTGACCTCCCCCTTTCCGATACGGTCTGTCCTCAACAGAGGCCTCACCTTTGTTGCCCTCCATGAGTTCCGGGTCCGCCACGATGTAGAACTATTCTTCCATCTCCTCCGCCTGTGTGCCTTTTTCTATGGGAAGGAGTCCTCGCCACCCAGTGATGACCTCTTCTTCCATCTCCACCGTCCCCCTCCTCTTGTTCCCCCGGACGGCCTTTTAGTTTAGATTAGTTTAGAGAAACAGGCCCTTCGGCCCACCGAGTCCGCGCCGTCCAGCGATCCCCACGCATTAACACAACCTACACACAATTTACACTTATAACAAGCCAATTAACCTACAAGTCAGTACGTCTTTGGAGTGTGGGAGGAAACCGAAGATCTCAGAGAAAACCCCCGCAGGTCACGGGGAGAACGTACAAACTCCGTACAGACAGCACCCGTAGTCGGGATCCAACCCGGGTCTCTGGCGCCACAAGCGCTGTAAGGCAGCAACTCTACCGCTGTGCCACCGTGCCGCCCTCTAGCCAGGGCCTTCTAATCTCTTTAGACCTTTTCATTTCTAACTGCCGGCCTGACATCAACCGTCTCAACTTTTCCACTCGAACCTCAGCCATCTGCTCATTCTGCAGCAGCCCTGACATTATCATCAAATCCGCCAATAAGGGAGGTGCCATGGTAGTCTGGCGTGCTGACCTCCACCAGGCTGACGCCAGGCGACAACTCTCAGAGACCTCCTCCTACTTATCCTTGAACCATGATCCCACAAACGAGCACCAGGCCGTAATCTCACACACTATTTCTGATTTCAGCACTTCTGGCTTTCTGCCCTCCAAAGACCTCCAACCTTATCATTCCCCAGCCCCGCACGGCTCAGTTTTATCTTCTCCCCAAAATCCATAAACAGAACAGCCCTGACAGATTCATTGTTTCTGCCTGCTCCTGTCCCATTGAATCGATTTCTACATATCTCGACTCATCCTATCCCCACTGGTCCAATCCCTCCCTACCCTATGTCCAAGACATCTCACACGCTCTTCGTCTCTTCAATGGCTTATGTTTTCTAGGCCCCACTCATTCATCTTTACAATGGATGTTCAGTCACTCTACACCTCCATCACCCACCAGGAAGGCTTTAAAGACCTCCGTTTCTTCCTCAACCGCAGAACCAGCCAATTTCCCTCTACCAACACTCTCCTCCAACTAGCAGAGCTGGTCGTACTCTTAACTTCTTCTTTGATTCCACCCACTTCCTTCAGATCCAAGACACAGCCATGGGCACTCATATGGGTACCACCTATGTCTGCCTCTTTGTAGGGTACGTCGAACAATCATTGTTCCAAACATACACTGGCCCATTCCCCGAACTCTATCTCCGCTACTTTGACGACTGCATCGGTGCTACCTCCTGCACCCATGCAGAACTCACTGACTTCATTAACTTCACTACTAATTTTCATCCTGCACACAAATTCACTTGGACCATCTCCAACATCTCCCAACCGTTTCTTGATCTCACTGTCTCCATCACAGGAGATAGACTATCGACTTACATCTATTAGAAACCTACTGACTCCCACAGTTATCTGGACTACACTTCTTCCCACCTGCAAAGACTCTATCCTCTACTCCCAATTACTCCGTCTACGCCGCATCTGCCCCCAGGATGAGTTTTCCCATGCCAGGACAGCTAGGATGTCCTCATTCTTTAGGGAACGCGGGTTTCCCTCTTCCATCATTGATGAGGCCCTCGCTAGGGCCTCCTCGATATCCCGCAGCTCCGCTCCTGCCCTCCCTTTCCCCCCCCCCCCCCAGTGGCAATGGGGACATGGTCCCCCTAGTCCTCACCTTCCACCCCATCAGCCGTTGCATACAGCACATAATCCTCCGACATTTTCGCTACATCCAACGGGATCCCCACCACTAACCACATCTTCCCATCCCCACCCCCATTACGGTTCCCGCAGAGACGGTTCCCTCCGCAACTCCCTGGTTAACTCATCCCTTCCCACCCAAACCACCCTCTCCTCAGGTATCTTCCCCTGTACCTGCAGAAGATGCAACACCTGTCCCTAAACCCACTCCATTGACTCAGTCCAAGGACCCCTGTGTAACAATGTGACCCACAACACATTGTGTAAGTGGCAAAATTGAGGTAGTGCTACTGAACAAGCAACATAAGATACATTGGTTGACCTCTGTGTAAGAACAAATGGCAATTACAATAAAATGAGATCTGAAGGTTAACAGGGCATCTGTCTGCTGCCGCTGGGTGCGATTTCTATTGCGATTGAAATGGATTTGTTAATCTGTGTCTTCCTGAGGTGCTTGATCTATGATTGGCGTAGGACAATGTGAAGAGGAATAAGGCTCGAGTGCCTGCGGGAAAGGGAAATCAAAGGGACATCGTGCACAAAGGGAAATTCGGTATATGAGCAGAGGAATCTTTGTTTGTTGAGCAATCTCCTAGATTGCTCCCGCTGACGCTTAAATAAAAGATTGTGCAGCGACCTGAGTGAAGCAGCATCACGTCTGGCAGCAGAGGTAAAGGAGGACGCAAAGGAGGCATTGGACCTTCCTGATCCTTCTATTCCTTTGTTCCTCGTCCTCTTAATTGTCCTCCCATTTTTCAGCTTCACGTACGATACGTGGCCATCAGTCGATACCTTCACAATGGCCCCTCGCAATGGCCTTCAGCCCACTACAACAGATCTTGATATCCACTCAATTAGCAATGATAGGGAGCTATTAGAACAACATGGACAATGGAAACATTGCTTAAGGACGCTGCTGTGAACTATTTTACACTACATGTGACAGTTTGGCTCTTGTTGGGTTGTTTCCTGACTGAAATCATAAGCCATATCATGAGGGTCAAAAACAGGGAGTGCAGGAAATACTCAGAAGATAGATACAAAATGCTGGAATAACTCAGCGGGACAGACAGCATTCCTGGATAGAAAGAATGGGCAGGGATCGCTGGACTCGGAGGGCCAAAGGGCCTGTTTCCGCGCTGTATCTCTAAACTAAACTAAAACAAAAAAAGGGGATGAAGAGCAAGGAAAATGTAGAATAGATCATTGTTAACTAGGGGAAGGTGACAAAGATAAAATACTCTGGCAGGATCTGTGGGGAGAAGAACTGGAGTAACATTTCAGTTTGATGACCTTTCCAGTTGTGAGGGATAATCCTTATTGTCTTTGGCTTGTTGTATTGGGTCAAAAAAAATGACACCAGACTGATGGCAGAATGAAAGAATCAGAACCCAGTTGGGATAACAGACAATCATCATCATGACACAACGGCTGAACCAGTTGAATATTTAAAGAGTTTCAAATAATGATTTTTCAGAAAAGATTAATTGATCCCCTTATCATTGATTAACGGCGACACATGGGCGCAGCGGTAGAGCTGCTGGCTTATAACGCCAGAGATCCAGGTTCGATCCTGACTATGGGTGCTGTCTGTATAGAGTTTGTATCTCCCTGTGGCCAGGTGGGTTTTCTCCCGTGCTCCGGTTTCTTCCCACACTCCAAAGACGTACAGGTTTGTAGGTTAATTGCCATCTGTAAATTATCAGTTGTCCCTAGGGTGTAGAATACAGCTAGTGTACGGGGTTATAGCTGGTTGGGACTAGATGTGCTGAAGGACCTGTTTCCACGCTGTATCTCTAAAGTCTAAAGACAGATATGTGTGAAGGAACTGCAGATGTTTACACCCCGGCTGTATGAACATTGACCTCTAACTTCAAGTAACCCTTGTTTTTCCTCTATCCATGCATCCGCCTTCCAGGTTCGCCGGCCACATTTTTTCTCTGTTTTCTTTGTTGTTATCTTCTCCCAGCTAACAATGATCTGTTCGACATTTCCTTGAGCTCCGTTCCCTTTGTCCTATTTTCACACCTTACACTTCCTTATACGTGTATCTGCCTCTCCCCTGACATCAGTCTGAAGAAGGGTCTCGGCCGAAGCATCACCCCTTCTTTCTTTCCAGAGATGTTGCATATCCCGCTGAGTTACTCGAGCATTTTGTGTCAATCTACGGTCTGAAGACAGATCATTGATTTGAAATGTTTCCTCTCTATTTCTCTCTCCACTGATACCACCTAACCTGCTGAGTATCATACATGTTTCTGCTTTTACTTTTGATTGTATGGTCTTTTAATGCCCCCTTCCAACCCCTAGTTCCCTATTATCCTTCAGCAGCGAATATATAGCAACTTGAATTAGCCTGGTCTGTATGTGACACGGATCCTGAGAAATGAATTCATTAAAAAAAATTAATTTCCACATATTAGTTACGGCAAGTTAACTATTTTTCCTGCTTCTAATCCACCTCCCTGAAGATATATTTTTAGAAATAATAGAAAATAGTAAGATTAAACGAGAACTTACCCGTTTGATCTTTATTTTATGAGGAGTTACGATAAGGGATTACGTGAAGAACCCCGTCCAGCTGCAGGTGCGTCAATCTTCAAAGCAGCGGAGTGAAATCACAGGTATTAATGACTGAAGTATAATAGTAAGATAACAGAGACTAGAACTACCAGATGATATTTATGAGGCTTCGGAGCGGAGGGCACGTAATCCCTCATCGTAACGCCTCATAAAATAAAGATCAAACTTCAAACTGGTAAGTTCTCATTTGATCTTACTATTTTACTTCGGCGTCACGTGAGTGACTACGTGAAGATTTCAAAGCTCTGTGATTTAATGCCGCAGACCCAAATCCGGCATTCACACTGCATTGATTGACTCAAATCGTTAAATATTCAATAATGCATCAATCATAACATTGTTAAATGAATTAATGGTTTATTTACAAAAGAAACAATTGCAACCCTTCTATCTCAGGGGGAAACTATAACCAAACTCAAAACAGATGCAGCAAACACCCCCAGCCTTGTAATCGGCTTATGATAGAATTTCTGGAAGGTCAACTCACTGGATCATCCTGCGGCCACGAGGATATGGTCTATAGGCAAGTCCATCGCCCCTGCCGCAGAAGTTGATGCCTCCCTGATGGAATGAGATTTGAATTTATCAGTATCAATCCCAGCACTTCCCAGAAACTGCTTTAGCCACCTTGAAATTGTTTGCACCGACACCTTATTGTGTGTTTTTTTGTGGCTAACAAATAATGCAGGCTGTTCCTCATAGGACTCTGGTAGCCTCAATGTAATGAGACAAATATGATACTACACACAGGCGAGCAACTGTTGTGTATGCTGAAAAAATAATCTTACATCCTGTCATGCCTATTCTACTATGTTTGAGCAGATCATGAACATAAAAAGTAATGGCATCTGCTGATACCTGCATTCTGTCTAGCCGTACCTTTTGCAATGTTTGCACACGTTGGGCTTACACCAACGCCATAAGCACAACCACCTTCATGGTTAGTTTGGCTAGAGATAGGCTTGCAACAGGAGTCCACTGGCGAAGAAGCATAAGGACTTCGCTCACATTCCAAATACTGGAATACCTGGGTTTAGGAGGATTAGAATTAAAAACTCCCTTCATAAATCGAGAGACTAACGGATGTGTCCCTTCTGAATGCAACTCTGAACTCATGGGTAAATAAGAAGACAGAGCACTTCTGGCTGTATTAATCGCACTATAGCTTAATTTCTGATCAAAGTAGAGTGGACAAGAACTCCAGTACGTCTGGGATGCCTGCAATCTGATATGACAGAATACCTCCCACTTCCTTATCGATGTACTGCTTCTGAGTACTAGCCCTGCAGGCCGGCATGAGAACATCCACGTTACGATCAGACAATCCTCTCCCCAGGTAAGGCCTCCTTAAAATCTGTAAATTAATAGATCGATACGATCATGTAAAGGATGTTGATCGCCAGTTACTTGGTTCACAAGTAGATTTTTATGTTTGGGAATAATCATATGAGGCTGATTAGCCATCTGCAATATGAGAGGGAACCATGGCTGTGTAGGCCAATCTGGCACTAACAATACTCCTGTAGCGGAGTCCTGCTTGATTTTTTGCAAGCATCGACTGATGAGACAGAATGGAGGAAATGCATATACAAATATTGCACCCCAATGCAGCGAGAATGCATCCACCGTTGCTGCACCAGGATCTGATTCCCATGAAACACATCTGGGCAACTGATGGTTTAGTTTAGATGCAAACAAGTCAATATCTGGCATTCCATACTGAGCAACCACTTGATTAAATATGTCCTGATTTAACATCCACTCTATGTTATCATTGAACTGGCGTGACCTAATGTCAGCTATGTGTTGAATCTACCTGGTAAATATATTGCTGGAAGCCAGATGTTTTTGTCAATGCCCCAGCCCCAGATCTGATTAGCCAGTCTATCACAAGACTGTGACTTGACTCCACCCATGTGGTTTACATATGCCACTGCTGTAGTGTTGTCAATCTGAACCTGCACATGCAAGTCACTCCTGGTAGAGCAATAAGCTTTAAGCCCATACCAGGTTCCCAAAAGCTCTAAATAATTGATCCCTCTTAATTGAAGAAGGGATGTCTCATCAGTATCCCATCTGCCTCCACAACTGGAAGACATATCTGTAGCACCCCAACCCAGCGCACTAACATCTGTCTGTAATATTATGGAAGGTGGTTCAACCAAAACTTCCCAAGAACTTTTTGAGACATTAATGATCCACCATTGAATTTCTGAAATAGCCTCTGCAGACAATTGCATAGGCCTATCAAAATGACCCGCATGTGCCCTCAGTGCCTGTTCCTTTGCTCGTTGTAATTATTGATAATGCAGAGATAACGCAAACTGCACAGCTGGAAAAGCAGCCACCAATTTACCAATTAAACTGGCTACTTGTCTAATTGAAGATCGTTGCTCACTAAGGAGGTTAACACAATCCTCAATTAACTGCTGCCGTTTGTCCCTGGGCAAAGTCACTAACATGTGATCCGAATTAATGGTAAAGCTCAAATAATCAATGATTTGAACTGGTGATAATTTGGATTTATCTGGATGATTGACGAACCCTAAAGGTTCAAAAGCAAGTTTAGCAATTTAAACAGATGATTCAGCTGCAGTCCGAGTCTTCCCGACAATTAAAATATCGTCTAAATAGGCCATTAAAAACATGCCCCTGAGCTCGGAGTAATCCTAGAACAGGTTTCAACAATTTGGTAAATAATCTAGGAGCTGAAGTTAACCTATTAGGCAATGCTTTGAATTGCCACAACTGACTCATCCAGGTAAATTTCAAATACCTCCTATCATCACAATGAATAGACACTGAGTAATATGCATCCTTTAAATCAATGCTGGCCATATAACACCCTTTGGAAACCAGGTGTTTAGCCGTAGAAAGAGTTTCCATTTTGAAATGCCTATAGCAAACAAAGGAGTTCAAGCTCGTCAGGTCCAGAATGATTCTCCATCCCCCAGTCTTGTTAGACCTAGGAAAAATATTTGACATAAACTGACAGTTTTGATGAACTGACTTCTCAATAACCCCTTTTTTGTGTAATGTGTTAAGTTCTGCTTGTATGTGCACATTCTCTTCTTCTGAAAATATAAGTTCCCGACTTGGAACATGCTGATTAGGTGAACACACAGTAGGGTAAAATTCAATTTTAACCCCTTCTATACTGCTCAGTATAAATGAATCTGATGTTATCTCCTGCCATTGTTTGAGAAACAAGTGTAATCTGCCCCCAATTTGAACATCTATTTCACTTGATTTATATTCCTTAGGAGCAAAATTTCTCACCTGCATATGTCCTGGCTGCCCTTGTTGTCCCCCGCCCTTTGTAGGGAAAGGCATCCTTCCCCTCATGCCTATGGCAGGATTTCAGCTCCGAGTTTGCGAAGCTGAGTGGCTGGTCCCTTTCCCAGCGTCCGTAATGGTACCCCGCCGGTAAGGAAAAACCCTTTTTCCTAGTTTGCCACTCGGCTTGGTGAGGCCCATAGGTCTTGTGTCCTCATGGAGTTCTTTAACTCGCTTGGCGAGATCCCTGCTAAACAAAAGGTTAGGCGGTTGTACGCTGGGCGGCTTACACAATGATGCCAGGTTAGGATTTATGATTGGGCGTATAGCACTTCTTCTTATGTTGTTCATTTCAAAATATGCACCACACAGAAGTCCCAGTGCACCCTGGTGAGCTTCTGACATTTGCCCCTTATCTACAGTATTAGCAAATGCCGTAAGCCCTGCTGAAAGCAATTTCAATACTTTTTGAAACTTTAGTTCTTGGGATCTTGCTGACACCCCCAAATGTGTCCATATGAGATGGTTTACCATTGGTACTTTTAGCAAACCACAATTAATTGGGGCTTCATACTTTTTATCCGCCTCGTCCATAGCCAATTCTTGCAGTTGATGAGAGAGCATATATTGGATGGCTGATGCCAATTTTTCCCCTAAAGGCTCTCCTGCCTCTCTCGGGACTGCAAATTTCTCCGCTATATTCGGAATGACTTCAAGTTCCACTCCCTTGTGGCTCTCCCCAGCCACTGATTCGGCGTCAGTAAACTGCTGCGCCGGTATACCCTCCTCTTCAAAAGTTGGGTATTTTTACAGCCCTATTACAGGTGCTGCTAGCACAGGCTCTCCACTAGCCTGGCATGGGCACCACTCCTCCTCACTTCCTGCATCATTTTAATGGTCTACACCCTACCGCTAAAACAGAAAGTGAGCGCAAGAAAAAGTTTGAAACTTACCTTGTGTTTTAAACTTACCGATTAGAGGAGCTCTGCTGTTCCAACCGGCTGACTGTACCAATGCGTAATGACGCACCTGCGGCTGGACGGGGTTCTTCACGTAGTCACTCACGTGACTCCGAAGCAAAATCTATTTTGTTTTGTACAAAGTTATTCCGATTTCAGATAATCAAAAACCCAAATCTGACAAGTCATTGGATTCTAGATTGGATGTAAAGCACAAAGTTCTAACCCATCGTAACTAGCACATTGAGGGCAAGTTTAAAATCGACCTCATTTCAATTTTACTTCATTCATATTCCTCACATTGTCTCTCTACCTTACTTCCCTCCTTTACAAGATACAATGAAACCTACGTCTTTGGGCAAAGCTTTTGGTCATGTCCTAAGACCTCCTGTGGCTTAGCATCAAGTATATTTTAACAATATTTTAACAATGTTCCTATCAAGCGCCTTAGGGAGCACTTGCTGCAGTAAATTGAACAAAATATATATTATAATTGTAGATGGTGCAGAAAACGATTTATCTTCAGAACATGAAGCGGCTCCTGTGAAGTGCCTTGGGATGTTTTACTATTTTAACACAGCAGTGTAAATGCAAGTTTTGTAACTGTTGCTGAGAGAGCAGACACAATGTTGTTTGTACTTGTGGGGAAACCAGACTGGAGGTTATAAATAAAAGATAATCTTCAATGAATGTGGCAGAGAAGTCGGGAGGACCTCCTGAATGTTAATGTTAGTGGATCACAGATGAGGAGAAGTTCAGGCAAAAGGCATAGATGCATTAATAGGGAAGTGTGCTAAATACAAGAGGAAGCAGCAAGTAGAAAGATAGACCTTTAAAGATAGTTGAAGGAGAGGATAGACACAAAATGCCTCAGTGGAACAGGCAGCATCTCTGGAGAGAAGGAATGGGTGATGTTTCGGGTCGAGACCCTTCTTCAGACTAGAGTCAGGGGAGAGGGAAACGAGAGGTATAGACGGTAATGTAGAGAGATATAGAATAAATGAATGAATGATAAGTAAAAAAGTAATGATGATAAAGGAAACAGGCCATTGTTAGCTGTTTGCTAGGTGAGAATGAGAAGCTGGTGCGACTTGGGTGGGGGAGGGATGGAGAGAGGGGGAATGCAGGGGCTACAGGGGGAATGCAGAAATAGAGGTCTTTGTTAAACATAATTGTCAGCATACTGTTGTTGGGCTGATTGGCCTGTCATTAATGTTATTAGTTCTATGTGGTTCATCGTGTGGGTGGCAGAGTTGAGGTAGTGCTACTGAAGAAGCAAAAGAAGGATACATTGGTTGACCTCTGTGAAAGAACAAATGGCAATTACAATTAAATGGGGTCTAAAGGGTAACAGGACATCCGTCTGTCTGCAGCTGGGTGTGATTGATTTTACGATTGAAATGCAATTGTTAACCTGTGTCTTCCTGAGGGGATTGATCTATGATTGTCGTAGGACAATGTGAAGAGGAAAAAGGCTCGAGTGCGTGCGGGAAAGGTAAATCAATGGGACACAATGCAAAAGGGAAATTTGGTATATAAGGAGCAGAGGACTCTTTGTTCGTTGAGCAATCTCCTAGATTGAACCTTTTTCTGACTCAATGGGTGATGTTTCGGGACCCTTCTTCAGACTGGAGAATAGTCTCGACTTGAAATGTCACCCGTTCCTTCTCTCCAAAGATGCTTAATGTTGACTGTTGCCTCCCCCCCACGGCTAGAGGAGATGTCTACAGCCAAGCCACATGGATCCACCGCAAATTGGAGGAGCAGCACCTCATATTTCGCTTGGGTAGTTTACACCCCAGTGGTATGAACATTGACTTCTCCAATTTTAGGTAGTCCTTGCTTTCTCCCTCCTTCCCCTCCCCTCCCCTTCCTAGCTCTCCCACAGCCTACAGCCCATTGCCTCCACCTCTTCCATTCTTCTTCCTGTCCCCCCATCCCCACATCAGTCTGAAAAAGGGTCTCGACCCGAAACGTCACATATTCCTTCACTCCATAGATGCTGCCTCACCCGTTGAGTTTCTCCAGCAATTTTGTCTACCTTGGAACAGGAAACTGTGCTTTTCCATTACTGCTGAGAAGCCTCTGGAGCTTGCGTGTCGTGAGTTCCCTCAGGAATCACACGGCTAAAACGTGAACGTTTCATTGTCAGTTGAGCGAGGTTGGTTTGCTCCACCTGCCTGCAGCTTCCTACTTTTTTTTTGACACTTTACATCAGTTAGAAAGAATGAGCAGGGCCACTCTCAATTGTGCAAGCCATCCATTAATGTGCTAAAAAAACAGGTACTGCACATTGGAACTAGAAAGAGAAAATCTAATGAGATGGTGTCATCAGCAATGATGCAGAAGCAAAAAAATTGGCATGATTATTAATCATTTGTTCAAAGCCTCCAATCAATAGGAAGCTATTACCATGCTAGTTAATAAAATGCAAGATTGTATCTTGAGATTAGCTGTCCATAAATCAAAAAAAAGGAAAATTCTAACAGTGATGAGGTTACATTTTTTGCACAGAATTTTTGTACAGAATATTAGTAAAATATTTGTTATTTTTGTCTCCACAGGCAATGTTTCCCTCTCTTTTAAAACACCAACTTTCTCGAACACTTCCTAATTACTCAATCTCCAAACACTCCTTTCCCCTGACTAGTCTGAAGAAGGGTCTTGACCTGAAATAGTGTGTGTAGGATAGTGCTAGTGTACCGGTGATCGCTGATCGGCGCAGACACGGTGGGCCGAAGGGCCTGTCTTCGTGCTGTATCTCTAAACTAAACTACACCAAATAGGAATTGTATGCCTCGGTAGTTAACAGTCACCGTGGAGATGGTGGGATGAAGAGCCTGTTTCTGTGCAGGTACGTGTACTCGTGGAGACAAATGTTTTTGTAGGAAGAGAAATTCTTGGAGGCATCGTGACAGAAGTCTTTCATTTTCGCCAGAACTCCTGTGAAGGTAGGAGGCAAATTGATGGGCGAGCAAGATGTGTTGCTGGCGGTGTAACCAACCTTAGGAATGATTGTAATGTCTTTAATGCAAAATAAATGCACCAGAGCACAGCACAGATGCTTCCAATTAAACGTTGACTCACCAATCACTGTTTCACTGCCACCTATATCTTTTCCTCCAATGCCACAGTGTAGTCAGAATATTTTTCTTGCCTCTAATACTGTATGAATGGCAACTTACAGCAACTTCAAAGATCCATCACCTTCAGCCAATGCCACAGCCTGCAATCTCTCACCAATGGTTTCAACCTCCTCTCACTCAGGCTGAACCAAATCATTCATTTTGTACCCTCATCCAACCTTACATCCGCTATCCGTTGCCTCTGTTTTACTGATGCTGGTCTCCTGATGATGCTCGAAGTGCCAAAGCCTTCCTGGGTGATAAATGCAATGAAAAGGAACTGCAGATGCTGCTTTATAAGACACAAAGTGCTGGAGTAACTCAGCAGGCCAATGATGCTACCCAACCCGCTGAGTTACTCCAGCATTTGGCGTCTCTCATTCCTGGGTGTCATTCTCTGGAGCCCCATTCACTTCCTGTGCTTCCTTCAGGAGTCACCTTTCAGAGAATATTTTTAAAAAGACTACAACATTAGAAATTTGAAATTAAAAAAACAAAAATATCGGAAACACTCAGCTGGTCAGGCAGCATCTGTGGAAAGAGAACTAGATTTTGGGATTGAAAAAGGTCCTGACTCGAAATGTTGACTATCCATGTTCTCCAGAGATACTGCCTGACCCATTGAGTTACTCAAGATTCAAGATAGTTTATTGTCATGTGTCCCTGATAGGACAATGAAATTCTTGCTTTGCTTCAGCACAACAGAACATAGTAGGCACTGACTACAAAACAGATCAGTGTGTCCATATGCCATTATGTAAATATATACACACATGAATAAATAAACTGATAAAGTGCAAATAACAGATAATGGGCTATTAATGTTAATTGTTTTGTCCGAGCCAAGTTTAATAGCCCGATGGCTGTGGGGAAGCAGGTATTCCTGAACCTGGTCGTTGCAGTCTTCAGGCTCCTGTACCTTCTACCTGAAGGTAGCAGGAAGATGAGTGTGTGGCCAGGATGGTGATGGTCTTTGATGATACTGCCAGCTTTTTTGAGGCAGCGACTGCGGTAAATCCCCTCGATGGAAGGAAGGTCAGTGCCGATGATGGACTGGGCAGTGTTTACTACTTTTTGTAGTCTTTGCCTCTCCAGCGCACTCAAGTTGCCGAACCAAGCCACGACGCAAACGGTCAGCATGCTCTCTACTGTGCACCTGTTAGAGAGAGTCCTCCTTGACAAACCGACTCTCCGTAATCTTCTCAGGAAATAGAAGCGCTGATATGCTTTCTTAAAATTGCATCAGTGTTCTCGGACCAGGAAAGATCTTCAGAGATGTGCACGCCCAGGAATTTGAAGCTCTTGCCCCTTTCAACCATCGACCCATTGATATAAACAGGACTGTGGGTCTCCATCCTACTCCTTCCAAAGTCCACAATCAGGGCCAGGTTATTGTGCTGGCACCATATGGACAGTCGCTCGATCTCTCTTCTATACTCTGACTCATCCCCATCAGTGATACGTCCCACAACAGTGGTGTCGTCAGCGAACTTGATGATGGAGTTCGCACTATGACCGACTACGCAGTCATGAGTATAGAGTGAGTACAGCAGGGGGCTGAGCACGCAGCCTTGAGGTGCTCCCGTGCTGATTGTTATCAAGCCTGACACATTTCCACCAATACGAACAGACTGTGGTCTGTGAATGAGGAAGTCAAGGATCCAATTGCAGAGGGATGCGCAGAGGCCCAGTTCTGCGAGTTTGGTAACCAGCTTGGAGGGGATGCTTGTATTAAATGCTGAGCTGTAATCAATGAATAGCAGCCTGACATATGAGTTTTTGTTGTCCACGTGATCCAACGCATCCACCGTTGATCTGTTGTGGCGGTAAGCGAACTGCAGTGGGTCCAGGGTTTTGTCGAGGTAGGAGTTGATTTGCGCCATGATCAACCTCTTAAAGCACTGCATCTGGTCGATAGTCGTTGAGGCACGTCACCTTACTCTTCTTGGGCCAGCATTTTCTTACTCCAGCATTTACAAAGCAGCGAGGGTACACAAAAAGCTGGAGAAACTCAGCGGGTGCAGCAGCATCTAAGGAGCGAAGGAGATAGGCGACGTTTCGGGTCGAGACCCTTCTTCAGACTGGTCAGGGATCAGGGAAACGAGAGATATAGACGGTGATGTGGAGAGATAAGGAACAATGAATGAAAGATGCAAAAAAGTATCGATGATAAAGGGAACAAGCCATTGTAAGCTGTTTGTGGTGTGAAAATGAGAAGCTGGTGCGACTGGGGTGGGGGAGGGAGATAGAGATAGAGGAATGCCAGGGCCCGAGGGCTGAGGGAGAGGTGGGAAGGGGAGGAGACAGCAAGGGTTAACAGAATTGAGAAAATTCAATATTCAAGCCCAAAGGATGCAGACTCTCCAAGCGGAATATGAGGTGCTGTTCCTCCAGCTTGCGGTGTTGCTCACTCTGGCCGTGGAGGAGGCCCAGGACCGAGAGGTCGGATGTGGAATGGGAGGGGGAGTTGAAGTGCTGAGCCACCGGGAGGTCGGGTTGGTTATTGCGGACCGAGCGGAGGTGTTCAGGCGAAACGATCGCCAAGCCTCCGCTTGGTCTCACCGATATAGATCATCTGGCATCTGGAGCAGCGGATGCAGTAGATGAGGTTGGAGGAGGTGCAGGTGAACCTCTGTCGGACCTGGAAGGACTGCTTGGGTCCCTGAAAGGAATGGAGGGGGGAGGTGAAGGGACAAGTGTTGCATTTCTTGCGGTTGCAAGGGAAAGTGCCCGGGGAAGGGGTAGAGTGGGAGGGGAGGGAAGAATTAACAAGGGAGTTGCGGAGGGAGCGGTCTTTGCGGAAGGCAGACAGGGGGGAGATGGGAAGATGTGGCGGGTGGAGGGGTCACATTGGAGGTGGCGAAACTGGCGGAGGACTATATGTTGTATTTGCCTGCTGGTGGGTGAAAGGTGAGGACCAGGGGGACTCTGCCCTGTTTGCGAGTGGGGGAATGGGGAGCGAGGGCAGTGTTGCGGGGTATGGAGGAGACCCTGGTGCGAGCCTCATCAATAGTGGGGGAGGGGAATCCCCGTTCTCTGAAGAATGAGGCCATTTGTGATGAACTGGTGTGGAACACCTCATCCTGGGAGCAGATGCGGCGTAGACGGAGGAATTGGGAATAGGGGATGGGGTCCTTACAGGAAGCAGGGTGGGAGGAAGAGTAGTCCAGGTAGCTGTGGGAGTCAGTAGGTTTATAGTGGATGTCGGTCAGGAGTGTATCACCTGCAATAGAGATGGTGAGGTCAAGGAATGGTAGGGAAGTGTCGGAAATGGTCCAAGTGTATTTGAGTGCCGGATGGAAGTTGGTGGTGAAATGAATGAAGTCAGTCAGTTGTGTGTGGGTGCAGGAGGTGACACCAAAGCAGTCGTCGATGTAACGGAGGTAGAGGTCGGGGATGGGGCCCTGGTACGCCGAGAACAAGGATTGTTCGACGTACCCAACAAAGAGGCAAGCGTAGCTGGGGCCCATGCGTGTGCCCATAGCTACGCCTTGTGTTTGGAGGATATGGGAGGAATCAAAAGAGAAGTTATTGAGGGTGAGGACCAACTCTGCTAGGCGGAGGAGGGTGTCAGTGGACGGGTATGGGTTGCTCCTCTGGTCGAGGAAGAACCGGGGGGCTTTGAGACCGTCCTGGTGGGGGATGGAGGTGTAGAGTGACTGGACGTCCATGGTAAAGATGAGAGGATGGGGGCCTGGAGAATGGAATGCACGGAGCCGACGGAGAGTGTCTGAGGTGTCTTGAACATAGGTGGGGAGGGAATTAACTAAGGGGGATAGGATGGCGTCAAGGTATGTGGAAATGTGTTCGGTGGGGCACGAACAGGCAGAGACAATGGGTCTGCCAGGGCAGTCGGGTTTGTGGATTTTGGGGAGAAGGTAAAATCGGGCCGTGCGGGGCTGGGAAACGATGAGGTCGGAGGCTCGGGGGGGTAGGGAGCCGGAGCTGATGAAGTCGGTTATGGTGCTCGAGATGGTGGCCTGGTGTTCGTCAGTGGGGTCATGGTCCAGGGGTAAGTAGAAGGAGGTGTCCGAGAGTTGGCGCGCGGCCTCCGCTTTGTAGAGATCGACGCGCCAGACTACCACGGCACCTCCCTTGTCGGCGGGTTTGATAACCCAGTCGGGGTTGTTACGGAGTGAGTCGATGGCAGTACGTTCAGGCCTGGAGAGATTGGAGTGAGACAGAGGGGTGGAGAAGTCGAGGCGGTTGATGTCCCGACGGCAGTTCTGGATAAATAGTTCTACAGCCGATTTACAAAGCAGCATCTGCTTTTGTGTCTAGATTTATTTTGGGTTGAATAGCCTTCATCAGAACTGGGAAAAAGCAAACAAAACTAATTTCATGCAGAGAAGGGAGTGGGTGGACAGGATAAAACAAATATCTCAGAGAGGTTGAGGCCATGATTGCATTGATGATAAACTGTAGAGACATCATTAAACCAGCTAGCAGATGATTCATCAGCAACTAATCTCTTTTCCTGCCATCAGCAAATGGAACAATGGGGATAGTCTAATGAAGAGGTTGAAGGTGGAACAATAGTTTTAGCTTTTCCATTAAGCCTGTATTATCAATTTATTATTTGTATTTTACAACTTAATTAGAACTAAAATTGAGCAAACTGTGAGCTTGTACAACAGCAATATTAACACCTGGAACAAAATTGCCTGAAGAATTAATACAAATTTTCTGCACAAGATCAATGTTTTAGTTCCAGAAAGTCCCCAAATCAGAGCCATTTGTTTTGACAAAGTCCGAAATAACGTTTTTTTTTTATGAACTGGGGCAGCACTCCATCACCATTACAAGATATGGCTCATGAACAAAGCCAAAACCAAGTTGTTTTGTGATATTAGTTTTCTAAAATTAATATTTCATTTGCAGGCATGGAACACTGGCAGCCAATCATAATGCAATTGTATCCCTTAATATTTCTCAAATCTTATGAACAACTTAGTCAGTATAAATGTTGAAAGGACATTAATGTGACTGTGCTGATGTTGACGCGTGAAGAATAACTAATACAAATGGGTTTTTTATAACAGACCCTGTGCACACACACAAAGCCTCAATAATGGAGAAACACCAATGGTATTTTGTGAACTTGGGAGAACATGGAACCTAAACAAGTGCAGCACAGGAACAGGGTCTGAACATAATGCCAAGATATGTGCAGGAAAAAACTGCAGATGCTGGTTTAAATCGAAGATAGACACAAAATGCTGGAGTAATTCAGCAGGTCAGGCAGCATCTCTGGAGAGAAGGAATGGGTGATGAAGGGTCTCGACCCAAAACATCATCCATTCCTTCTCTCCAGAGATGCTGCCTGTCCCGCAGAGTTACACCAGCATTTTGTGCCTAGCCAATATAAACTAATCTCATTTGACTGCATTTCATATGTGACCCATGGCTCGCCATTCCCTACATATCCATGCCTACCTAAAAGCTTCTTAAATGCCACTATTGTATCTACTTCTATCACCACACCTTACAGGCACCCACCATGCTTTGTAAAAATAAAACATATTTCATTTCAACTTTCTTCCTCTGACCTTAAAGCTATGCCCTCTAGACTGGGAACGTCAGCAACCGTGCTCTGTCTGCAATGACCATCCCAAACATCGGGCTTTCAACCATTTTAATTCCCCCTTCCCATTCCAACACTGATCTTTGCATCCTTGACCCTCTCCACTGCCAAATTGCGGCCCAACACAAATTAGAAGAATAACACCTCAAATTCCAACGGTAGTCTGCAGCCCAATTGTATGGACAGTGAATTTTCCAATAACAGCTAACCCTTTCCTCTCTGTTATATTCTCAATCCTCCCCTTCCTTCCGATCCTTCTCCGATCTTTTCATTTTGGTCCCCTTTCCCAGCCCCACCACCATCCCCCATTACAAATATGTGATACTGCTCCCTTGTGGTTCCATTTACGGTGGCGCAGTGGTAGAGTTGCTGCCTTACAGCGCTTACAGCGCCAGGGAGCCAGGTTCGGTTCCAACAACGGGTGCTGTCTGTACGGAGTTGCAACGTACTCCCTGTGACGGCGTGGGTTTTCTCCGAGGTATTCGGTTTCCTCCCGCACTCCAAAAACGTACAGGTTTGTAGGTTATTTGGCTTTCTGTAAATATAAATTGTCCCTAGTGTACGTGTAGGACAGTGTTAGTGTGCGGGGATCGCTGGTCAGCGCAGACTCGGTGGGCCATAGGGCCTGTTTCCACGCTGTATCTCTAACCCAAACTAAACTACTACCCACACATTTCGCCAACGGGAACCCCACCTCCACCCCACACCTTCACCCTCGGGTTCTGGTTCCATTTACCCCTCACCTCTCCCCAATGGTTCCCACTATAACCTTCCAGATTCCAGCACTGGTAGCCTTTGTGATGGAGACAAGGAGGTTTGGAGAGTCAAGGTTTATGGAAATCCCGATGGAAAGTGGAATTGAGGGCAGTTGCCATTCGTCATGATCTCACTGACCGGCGGAGCTACCTGTGGGGTTGAGTGTTCCTGCTTATCGCCCACCGAGCCGTATCCACCCACACTCTCGCCTCTCCCTATGTAGTAGCTCCATGAGCCCATTTTGGGTTTTTTTTTGTTTGCCTCCATTATCATCCACCTACCTCTATCTCCCAACTCCATTCCTCACCCTCCCATGCCCATCATCCATCGCGCCCCCCCACCCCCACCACCTCTCGCTCCCGTCTCACTCTTCCCACTTTGCTCTTTACTTTCGCGATCCCCCCTCTACAGTCTCAGTCCTGATGCAGGATTTCAACCCAAAATATCGCCAATTCCTTTCTCCCCACAGTTGTAGCTCGACCTTCTGAATTCCCTCCATCAGATTGCATGCTGTTCCCCGTTGACATTAGGAGGCCTCGCTGACCAGTTTACACTCCTATAACCTTTACTATACTCAAAGCCTTTTCCCAATTCACAGGCGGCACTGCAGCTGGCAGTGAAGCTCTTGTTCAGCATTTAGCTGATGGGCTGCTCTTGCTGCTGGATGCCCCAGAGGTCATGCTAATGGCCGCGCTCCACATCTAAAAGCCTTGGTATGTTAAGCAGGATCAGGAAACTAGGTCATGCAAACAATGTTATAACCAGAGAGTATTCTGAGACACCAACTTGGACTTCTTGGATGGACAAATTCCAGGATTGAGTAGATTGAACCATGATGAGCATTTGTCGGCACTGGGCCTGCACTCGCTGGAGTTTAGAAGAATGAGGAGGGACCTCATTGAAACATACAGAATAGTGAAAGGCTTGGATAGAGAGGATGTGGAGAGGATGTCTGGGACTAGAGGTCATAGCCTCAGAATGAAAAGACGTTCTTTTTAAGAAGGACATAAAAAGAAATGTATTTAGTCAGGTGGTGATGAATCTGTGGAATTCTTTGATTTCCTGATGGTAAATTCTAAAGAAGCAAATGCCTATTTAAGGTGGCTGCCAGGAAGAGTGATCAAGATTCATCATAATAAGTTTGGTGGACCTGCACAATTCACAAGTTCACGTTATAGGAGTAGAATTAGGCCATTCGGCCCATCGAGTCTACTCCGCCATTCAATCATGGCTGATCTCTGCCTCCTAATCCAATTTTACTGCCTTAGCCATATAACCCTTGACACCCATTCTATTCAAGAATTTGTCTATATCTGCCTTAAAAATATCCACTAACTTGGCCTCCACAGCCCTGTGGCAATGATTTCCACAGATTAACTACCCTTTGACTAAGGATGATCCTCTTCATCCTCCTTTCTAAAAGAGCGCCCTTTAATTCTGAGGCTATGACCTCTGGTCCTTGACTCTCCCACCAGTGGAAACAGCCATTCTACATCCACTCTATCTATGCCTTTCATTATTCTGTAAGTTTCAATGAGGTCCCGCCTCAACCTTCTACCCTCTTGCAGTCAAACTACTGGGTCAATTAGTTGAGTTTATTAGTGTTCTCCAGTTTGTTTTATGTGGGGGGAGGGGTCGAGGGAAACTTTTTTGCAGTTTCTTACCTTGCCGGAGATGTGATTTTTTTCCGGATCGCATCTCCGGTCGCTCTGCGACCAACCATCGATGGAGCTGGAGGCTTCCTCGGACTGACTGAGCCTCACCGCGGGGCGTGGCCTTAACACTGGAGTCGATCCCTTGCCTGGCATTGCTCCAACCACAGCCTGCGGACTTTACATCGAGAGCTCGCAGTCACGGGAGAGGCTAGTCGGGAGCTCCAATGACGCAGAGACATGACCAGCCCCGAAGCGGGGTTTGATCGCACAGCACAGGGGAGCTGACATCCCCCCCGATGCAGGAGCTGATCACCCCAATGCAGAGGGCTAAAACGCCGCCGGCTATGGGTCAAGATCATCCCATCAACGGAGGGCTCGAGGCTCCCGACCACGTGACAGCAATAAAGGGACGAGATTGAACTTTTCTTTTCGCCTTCCATCACAATGAGGAATGTGGAGGAGTCAATGTGGTGGATGTTTATGTTAAAATGTATTTATTGCGTTGCGTTACTTTTTATTTGTATGACTGGCTTGGAAATGAAAATACCTGGTATGTTGCAAATAAAGTATTATTGTGATTGTGATTGTTACACGTAGCGAGGTACAGCGAAAAGGTTTAGTTGCATGCTATCCATATTAATTATTGGGGATTAGATGAATTTATCTTTCTATGTATTAAGAACCATTTTGAATTAAAGTCTAAGGAATTGAACCTGTAATAGATGAGATCAAGTTAAATCATAACTGAAGTCGTAATAACTTTCCTCACTCTACATTTCTTTCATCATTGTACACAAATGACTACTGATACAGTACAAGAACATGCTAACAACAAACAACTCTCTTTGTAACAGACCCAGGTAATTTCATGACTGATCACTGTCTGTTTCACTTGATAACAACAAGAACTAATATGCACATATTCCCTTTGCCAGGGAAATATGATTGGAGAAAGGCTAACTTTGAGGGAATGCGTAAGGATTTTAAAGGAGTGAATTGGGACACTTTGTTTCATGGGAAGGATGTAGAAGAGAAATGGAGGACATTTAAAGGGGAAATTATAAGAGTACAGAATCTTTATGTCCCTGTTAGGTTGAAAGGAAATAGTAAAAATTGGAAAGAGCCATGATTTTCAAGGGAAATTGGACACTTGTTTCGAAAAAAGAGAGATATCTACAATAATTATAGGAGGCATGGAGTAAATGAGGTGCTAGAGGAGTATAAAGAATGTAAAAAGAATCTTAAGAAAGAAATTAGGAAGGCTAAAAGAAGATATGAGGTTGCTTTGGCAAGAAAGGTGAAAGTAAACCCAAAGGGTTTCTACAGCTATATTAATAGCAAAAGGATAACGAGGGATAAAATTGGACCATTAGAGAACCAGAATGGATAGCTATCTGCAGAGCCAAAAGAGATGGGGGAGATATTGAACAATTTCTTTTCTTCGGTATTCACCAAGGAGAAGGATATTGGACTTGAGTTAAGGGGAAAAAGTAGAGTAGCTATGGAAACTATGAGATTCAAAGAGGAGGAAGTACTGACACTTTTGAAAAATATAAAAGTGGATAAGTCTCCAGGTCCTGACAGGATATTCCCTAGGACATTGAGGGAAGTTAGTGTAGAAATAGCAGGAGCTATGACAGAAATATTTCAAATGTCATTAGAAACGGGAATAGTGCCGGAGGATTGGCGTACTGCGCATGTTGTTCCATTGTTTAAAAAGGGTTCAAAGAATAAACCTAGCAATTATAGACCTATTAGTTTGACGTCTGTGGTGGGCAAATTAATGGAAAGGATACTTAGAGATAATATATATAAGCATCTGGATAAACAGGGTCTGATCAGGAACAGTCAACATGGATTTGTGCCTGGAAGGTCATGTTTGACAAACCTTCTTGAATTTTGTGAAGCGATAACTAGTGAAATTGATGAGGGTAAAGCAGCGGATGTTGTCTATATGGATTTCAGTAAGGCCTTTGACAAGGTTCCCCATGGAAGATTGGTTAAAAAAGGTTCAATCTTTGGGTGTTAATGGCGGAGTAGCAAGATGGATTCAACAGTGGCTGAATGGGAGATGTCAGAGAGTAATGGTGAATGGCTGTTTGTCAGGTTGGAAGCCGGTGACCAGTGGGGTGCCTCAGGGATCTGTGTTGGGTCCACTGTTGTTTGTCATGTACATCAATGATCTGGATGATGGGGTGGAAAATTGGATAAGTAAGTATGCAGATGATATTAAGATAGGTGGTGTTGTGGATAATGAAGTAGATTTTCAAAGTCTACAGAGAGATTTGGGCCATTTGGAAAAGTGGGCTGAAAGATGGCAGATGGAGTTTAATGCTGTTAAGTGTGAAGTGCTACATCTTGGCAGGACAAATCAAAATAGGAAGTACATGGTAAATGGTAGGGAATTGAGGAACGCTGTGGAACAGAGGGATCTAGGAATAACTGTGCATAGTTCCCTGAAGGTGGAATCGCATGTAGATAGGGTGGTAAAGAAAAGCCTTTGGTGTGCTGGCCTTTATAAATCAGAGCATTGAATATAGGAGTAGGGAAGTAATGTTAAAATTGTACAAGGCATTGGTAAGACCAATTCTGGAGTATGGTGTACAATTTTGGTCGCCTAGTTATAGGAAGGATGTTCCAGCAACTATGTTACAGAGAAAGGTTGAACAAGTTAGGTCTTTATTCTTTGGAGCGCAGAAGGTTAAGGGGGGACTTGATTGAGGTCTTTAAAATGATGAAAGGGATAGACAGAGTTGACGTGGATACGTTTTTCCCATTGAGGGTAGGGAAGATTCAAACAAGAGGGCATGACATGAGAATTAAGGGACAGAAGTTTCGGGGTAACGTGAGGGGGAACTTCTTTACTCAGAGGGTGGTGGCTGTGTGGAATGAGCTTCCAGCAGAAGTGGTGGAGGCAGGATCGATTTTAACATTTAAGAGTAAAGTGGATAGGTATATGGACGTGAAGGGAATGGAGGGGTATGGTCTGAGTGCAGGTAGATGGGACTAGGGGAAAACAAATGGTCGGCACGGACTGGAAGGGCCGGGAGGGCCTGTTTCCGTGCTGTAATTGTTATATGGTTATATGGTTATATGGTTAATATGCCCCAAGAAATTTCACAGATCTTTGTCAGAAATAATCTTGTGGCTGATGGATATACAGTAAGCAGATACTACAGCAGTTTCCTGAGGTCTCTTGTCCTAACGTTTCCTCAAAGTTAGTCTTTGCTTGATTATGTTGTGGTGAGGCACCTTGCGGCGTTATCGGGTTGTGATGCTACGAAAGCACGGGGTGCTAGTATGAATTAGCCAAGTGGTTCTATTTGTTGAATGGGGGCATCATGCCATGAGCACCAGTGTAAACACTATGTTAAGATGCATTGAATGTACGTAGAGCCCCCGAGAATGGCAGAAGTGTTTTTGCATATTACCTACGATACGATACAATACCATTGAACTTTATTTATCCAAGAGGGAAATTGATCTGCCCACAGTCATAAAACGCAAGCTATAGGAACCATGAAATTAAAGTGACGGGTAGAAAGGATTGGCGATGGGATTAGGTTTGATTTGGTTGTAATTTCAACTCTACATTCCCATTTATCTCTGATAAGCAGCCACCCCCATGGTTATTAAGAATCTATTTTTCACTTCCTAAAAATTATTTCAAATCTCTCCTTGCATCATCTATTGAGAGAGTTCCTAAGTCTTACAACTGTATGGGAAAAAAAAAAACATTTCATCACTGCATTAAATGGGAGACCCTTTATTTTCAAACAGTGACCTTTTGTTGCTGGTTCTCACAGATCTCGCCTCACCCCCCGAGCAAGGCACTCAAGTATCATCACACTTTTCCAAACGCCAGCAAACATAAGTCAGCTCCTCCAACTTTTGTCACAAGGCAATGCAGGTACTAGCCTTCTCTGGGCAGCGTTCAATGCATTCATGTAAATCTTGTGGCCATACCTTATATTCAATTGAGTCAATCTGCAATGCAGGAGATCTCAAGATGGGGCTAAGTCTTCCACTCAGTGCTTTTGGCTGAATATGGTGGGAACTGTATCAGCCTTTTCATTGGCACGTGCAAGACAGTTTCCACCCTCTTTGGTGGAGATTGGCTTGTGAATAGCAAAGTTGTTTTGGGAATTCCATTTTCATGCCAGATCCCTAATTGACCACCTTTGAGTGGGGGAGCAGGCTGCCCTGCCTGCCCTGCCTGCCCTGCCTGCCCTGCCTGCAGCTGTTTGTCCTTTCACCCTTTTAAAAATATTTTTAGTGTGTTGAAAGTTTTTGTTTTGGAGGTCTAGTCTTTTCATTTGGGGGGTGTGGGGGGAGGGGGAAACTGTATCTCTCAGTCCCTACCTGGTCGGAGATGCGGCTTTCCTCCAAGCCTCATCTTCGCTCCTTCTTCGCGGCCTACCAACAGGACTGGTGCGGCGTTTCCTGCCGGGACCGGCCAGAACCTCAGCTTTGGCGGCGGCACAGCGCTGAAGCACCATCGCGGAGCGGGCGATGTCTTACCCGGGTCGCCGTGTGGTAAGCTCCGGAGTGCTGAGACCACCGACTCCTACATCATGGAGTTGTGGTCGCGGAGCGTCCAGCTGTGGGCGGCACTGGGTTTAAACACCGCGGAGCCTGGGATCTTTCGCCGAGATCGGCAGTGTTGGAGCACCAACCAGCGCAGCCTGTAGACCTCAGGAGCCGCGGTCTCCAGGGAGGAAGCAGCCGTTCCAGACACTCCAAGCCACTGAGAGTGTTCTCCCGACGCTGGAGCGCCATCATCCGGCGAGAGGGCCTGTAACATCGGGCCGCCGTCGCTGCGACTGCGGAGGCCTCAATAGGCCCGACCATGGGTAAACAAGAGGAAGAGGACTGGACTGTGTTGCCTTCCCTCACAATGGGAACCATTGTGGGGGGATGTTTTTATGTTTAATGCTAAATTCTTGAATATTGTGTTTTATTTTTATTGGTGTGCTGCAAATGGCAACTCAAATTTCACTACACCAATTGGTGTGTGTGATAATAAATGTCCTTTGTCCTTTAATCTAGACTGAATGCAACAGAAATCTGATCTTAGTTCTGTCAATTAGATGCCACTTTTGATTTTTTATCAGGTTGGCAGCACATTTTTATTTGCACCTGAAGATGCTTCTCAAATGCTTTCCTACACTCTTCATGGCACCTGGTGTGCTCTCCTAGCCCCACAGTTAAAGTTGAATGGGTAAGTTGGACCAGTAATTTACAGACAGCGCTGGAACATAATTTCTCTTCTCCGAATGATCCACACGCTTCGTGAGTTTTGAGTTGCCGGATCCAAACTGAATGCGTCACACAGGACTGACTAAACAACAAGATGAAATGTGCGCTTGGTGCGAAGATGGAACCATCTCCACGAGAACTCTGTCATGAGCATTTCTGCCAATACTGTCAGATACAGATGCTTTTGTAACACATAGACTGGTGAGCATATGGCCAACCAGGTTTATTCCTCATATTCATTGAGGTACCATGTGGCAGCTGCGCCCTTCAGCACTTGGCCAGGCATATCCTTCAAAAGCTGGCCAGTCTTGGCGCTAACTTACTGATCATTGTAAGCTCAGTGCACGTACTGGGACCTTCCTATACCCAAACATTGTTCTTACTGGGTCACATGAGGGAGAATATAGTTTGCCATCAGCAGGTTTGGCTTCATACCATGGGATGCCATTGGGTTGGTCATGAAATGACCAGGGACATTGAAGAAAGAGTCTGAGATATTGATGGAATGTGAAATTATCCAGTATTTCTCTTATCATTGCTCTTGGACAGAGCATTGAATGAGTCAAAGAAGTTGCCCTTAATTGAAACTTACAGAATAGTGAAAGGCTTGGATAGAGTGGATGTTCTGAGGATGTTTCAACTAGTGGGAGAGTCTGGGACCAGAGGTCATAGCCTCAAAATTATAGGATGTTCTTTTAGGAAGGAGATGAGGAGAAATTTCTTTAGTCAGTAGGTGGTGAATCTGTGGAATTCTTTGCCACAAAAGGCTGTGGAGGCCAAGTCAGTGGATATTTTTAAGGCTAAGATAGATAGATTCTTGATTACTACAGGTTCCAGAGATTATGAGGAGATGGCAGGAGAATGCGGTTAGGAGGGAGAGACAGATCAGCCATGCTGGAATGGCGGAGTAGAGTTGATGGGCCGAATGGCCTAATTCTACTCCAATTCCTTATGATCTTATGACCTTATGGCTGTAAGGTGCGATTTTCAAAGCTTAACATTTGCTTAACAGATTTATTATCGCTTATATGCCAATCACCAATGTGCGCATTACTTTACAAGGCCATGTATGCTGGACACAATAGTGTACATCGCCTTGCAAATTCTGGTGATAATGCTAGATGGATCATTTAAGAGGCCAGTTAAACATCAGTCACATTACAGTGGAGCAGGAATCACTCCCTACCTGTAGAGCAGGGCAACTCAAAAGGATAGTTACAACAGCCCAATGGTTTCACGGCTACTGGCGCTAACATCCACTGTTTAATTATTTAATTTCGATTTAATTGAAATTCCCCGGTTACTATGATGTAATTCACTCATAGAACACACAAGATGTAGGAACAGGCTTTTGGCCCACAATGTCTTTGCCGATCATGATGTCCAGTTAAAGTAATCTCCTCTGCCTCCATGTGATCCATATCCTACTATTCCCTGCTTATCCATGCACCTATATGAAAGCCTTTTAAATGCCACTATCGCATCTGCCTCCATCATCACCCCTGGCAGCGCATTCCAGGCATACATCACTCTTTGTGTAAAAAAACTTGCCCCACACATATTTTTTAAACATTGCCCCTCTCTTAACTTGTTTAAACATTGCCCCTCTACACCTATGCCTTCTAATCTTTGACATTTCCACCCTGGAAAATAGAATCTGACTGTGTACCACAGATATACTGTTCATCATTTTATAGACTTCCATCAGGTCTTCTCTCAAACTCCAATGTTCCAGACAAAACCATCCAAGTTTATCCAAACTCTCCTAATACTTTCTGAGCCAGGCAGCATTCCGGTAATAGACACATTCCGGTAATAGAGTAACTCAGCGGGATAGGCAGCATCTCTGAAGAGAAGGAATGGGTGATGTTTCGGGTCGAGACTCTTCTTCAAACTGAAAACGAGAGATATAGATGATGATGTAGAGACATATAGAACAAACGAATAAAAGATAAGCAAAAAAGTGACAGTGATGGTCGGAGAGCAGGAAGAATCGCAGAGGGGGAGCAGCAAGAGAGGGTGTTGCAGAACTTTCATCAGAGAGAGGATGAGAACTTCTGCAAAGTAGACATACCTTATTTAGTGGAGCAGGCATTCTGGTAAACCTCTTCTGCACCCTCTCCAAATCCTGCATGTCATTCCTGTAATGGGGTGAATAGAATGGTACACAATACCCAAAATACCCAAGAGAGGGGGCGCTGTCCTGTACAGCTGCCAGTCCTGCAGCTGTCTGTTTTTTTCACTTTTTTATTATTTTTAGTACATTAAAGTGTGTAGTTGGGGGTCTAATATTTTTGGGGGGGGGGGGGAAGGGGGAAACTGCTTTTTCAAGTCCCTACCTGGTCGGAGAGGCGGCTTTCCTCCGAGCAGCACCTTCGACCCGTCCTCGCGGCCTACCAGTGGCGTTTCCTGATTGGTCCTGGCCAGAATCGCGGCTTCGGCGGTGGCACAGCACTGGAGCGCTATCGCGGAGCGGGTGATGCCTTGTCAGTGGAGCGGCCAGCTGCGGGCAGAAGCGCTGACTTTACCATCGCAGAGCCTGGGATCTCTCGCCGAGACCGCCAGTGGTGGAGCTCCATCCAGCGCGGCCTGTTGGCTTGGAAGCCGCGGTCTCCGGTAAGGATGCAGCCGTTCCTGGCACGCCAAGCCGCAGAGAGGATTCTCCCGACGCCGGAGCACCATCACCCGGCGAGAACGGCCTGCAACATCGGGCCTCCGTAGCGGCGACTGTGGAGGCCTCAGGAGGCCCGACCATGGGTGGACATGGGGATGGGGACTGGACTTTGTGCCTTCCCCCACAGTGGGAACCATTGTGGGGGGATGTTTTTATGTTTTAATGTTAAACTTCTTCTTTAATGTTATGTTGTATTTTTATTTGTGTGCTGCAAGGACATCTGAATTTCCCCTGAATAAGGAGATTAATAAAGTATTTATTATTATTATTATTATATATGGCCTATCTAAGGTTTTATAAAGCTGCAACATTACTCCTGACATACTCAATGCTCCAACTGATGAAAGCACGTATGCATATGCTTTCTTTACCACTCATAATATAAAACCTTTTCGTCCAGGCTTTTTTAAAATATTGTTTAACCACAAACACCTTCTTCTTACAAGTAAAACAATAATCTGTCATATTTGGGACTGTCGTAGCGGTGCATTGGAAAAAAACCTCCAGACTATTGAAAAAGCTTCCATGCTGCAGACTCCCACTCCTCTGGATTTGACTGCGCTGGGTCCTAGTACTAGTTCCCCTAACCCTGGTAACATCAGTGGCTGTTCCACTGGGTCTTCCCCATCCCCCTCAAACCATGTGACCCCAGCTCTTCCCCACCCACACTACAGTCTTCATGCCCCCATCCTCCTGACCACTCCACCACCCACCCCACCAAGATCATCGCCTCAGCCTCAGGTTTTAAGATAATGACAATGAATTAAGTGATAAATATATTTCTCAGCGAACCATGTGAGCATAAGGAGGGTAGAAATTCTACCCTCTTGACCCAATTTGGTTGAAAGAGAGGGCAGGAACAGACAGGTTGAATGGGAGCATCGGGACAAGGCCTGGTGACTCAGATGGGAGTGGAAGTGAGTGGATGGGGGTTAGAGAACTGGGCCCAAGTGAGTGCAATCATAGAATGCTACAAGGTGGCACAGTGGCGCGGCGGTAGAAAACTGCAGCCTTACAGCGCTTGCAGCACCGGAGACCCGGGTTTGATCCCGACTACGGGTTCTCCCTGTGACTGCGTGGGTTTTCTCCGAGATCTTCAGTTTCCTCCCACACTCCAAAGACGTACAGGTAGGTTACCTGACTTGGTGCATGTGTAAATTGTCCCTAGTGTGTGTAGGATAGTGTTAATGTGTGGGGATCACTGGTCGGCTGGCGGACTCGGTGAGTCAAAGGCCTTGTTTCCGTGCTGCATCTCTAAACTAAACTAAACTACAGCACAGGAAAGACCCCTTGGGCTCACAGGTTTGTGTCAAACATGATGCCTAGTTAAAGTATAGTAAACTAGATGGCTAGTTAACAGTGCACAACTAACATTACCCATTGCACAGATGCCGAACCTTCGGGATTTCTGGACGATGTGGTGACGGATTATCAGAGTTTTATTGCATTTGGAACTTGGGCAAGAATAATTTCATTTCAGATTTCCAGTAGCTGCAGTTTTTTCATTTGAATTCACAAGCAATTTAATTATAGTTTTGCATTTTCAATGATCAACTCAGAGAACAAAGAATAATTACCAGTTAGGTTGTTTGCCTCTCCAGGGCTAAGTAAGACTTTGATTATCTCTGCAGATATCTGGACATCTGAGTAAACAGCTTGAGAGAATTACTGCACGCTTCTGAGACACTTTACAAAGATTATGTTGGTGACGCCACGTTTAGAGTATTGTGTTCAGTTCTGAGCATTGTGTTATAGGAAAGATGTTGTTAAGCTGGAAAGGGTACAGAGAAGATTTATGAGGATGTTGCCAGGACCAGAGGGTCTGAGCTATAGGCAGAGGTTCAGTAGGCTGGGATTAAGGACTATTCCTTGGAGCGCAGGAGGATGAGGGGTGATCTTATAGAGGTGTATAAGATCATGAGAGGAATAGATCGGGTAGATGCACAGTATCTTGCCCAGACTGGGTGAATCAAGGACCAGAGGACATGGGTTTAAGGTGAATGGGAAAAGATTTAATAGGAATCTGAGGGGTAACGTTTTCACACAAAGGGTGGTGGATGTATGGAACAAGCTGCCAGAGGAGGTAGTTGAGAGGGACTATCCCAACATTTAAGAAGCAGTTAGACAGGTACATTAGCAGTTAGACCAAATACTGGCAGGTGGGACTAGTGTTGCTGGGACATGTTGGTCAGTGTGGGCAAGTTGGGCCGAAGTGGCCTGTTTCCACTCGGTATCACTCTATGACTCTATGAATCTATTATAAAGTGCACTCAAACTAACAGGGAGAGCTTCTTTAGGCATCTCAATGCTGACAAGCTCATTCCATGGATGCCGAATCATTCTGGCATTTGCTTTAAACACCCGCCACATCCTTCTGACCCTCTGATTAAGGGAAACAAAGGCTCCTCTCTTTTTGCGTTACATGAGCCCCTTTGGAATTTTATGCATCCCGGTTGGTCTGCTCTTATGCTCCTTTTCAACCACTTTTCCTTCAAAGCTGCCAACCCTGGTGATATCCTTGTAAATCTCCTCTGCAATCTTTTCCACTGTAATCAAGTGAAGCCTAGCTAGTGTTGCATGGAGGTCCAGTATGACTTCCCTGCTGTTATGTTCAATGTTTTGGATGATTAAACAGTAGTACCCTCTATACATTTTGAACCACCTTCCCAACTTACCCGAACATTACGATCTGCATTAATACACTTCCTGGTCCCTCTCTTGCTCTACACCGCTCAAAATCAATATCGACAATACTAAGGTAAAGACATCGCAATTTGTACATTAACACGGCCAAATGGGGTTAATACAAATGAGTTTAGTTTAGTTTAGTTTAGAGATACAGCACGGAATCAGGCCCTTCGGCCCACCGAGTCCCCACGGACCAGCGATGCCCGCACACTAACACTATCCTACACACACCAGGGACAATTTACACATGCACCAAGCCAATTAATCTACAAACCTGTACGTCTTTGGAGTCTTCCTCGCCATCTCTTTATCCAATTCTCTCTTGAAGGCCGTAATGCAGCCTGCGCCCACTACATGTCCGGGCAAGGCTTTGCAGATTCCAACCACACACTGTGTAAACAGGTTTTCCCTCCTGTCACAGATAAGTTTCTCTTCCTGTTTTATTTCACACACTGACTTCTACTCCTCAATCCCTCCATCAAAGGGAACAGCTTCCCACAATCCACTCTTGAGCAGATCCCCTCGTTATTTGATATACTTTGCTCAAATCTCTCCACCGCCTTCTCTTCTCCAAAGGAAGCAATCCCAGCCTCCCCAATCAATCCTTGTACCTGTAATCCCTCATTCCAGGGAATAGTTTCTGGATTCCCTCTTATGCCTTTGCATTCATCGTCTAACATGCTGGCCAGAATGAGTCCAATGCTACAGTTGTGGATAGAGCAGTATTTTATAAAAGTTTCATGACTGCTTTTGTACTCTATGTTTCTATGGACAAAGTCCAGAATTTCAGCATTATGTATGCTTTAATAACCACTCACAAATTATTTTCAATCATTTGGGTGGAATTGTACCATACGGCCCTCACTTCAGACCACGGAGAATGCATTTTAGCTTCATTACAGGCACATTGCAATGCACCCAACAATGAAACAGTTGATTGTTAGCTATTCTTTATTTGCGAGCTGAAGCAGGGAGAATCCATTGATGGTTTCTTAAGATTATAGCAGATAAACGCTGTCTCATAGATTTGATGAATTCGTTCATCGGAGATTAGATTTTTTTTGTGGAATCTGGGAGTGCAGCCAGAGGAGAAGGCTACTACGTGAGTTAGAGCCGATTCCAGGAACGTGCTTGCATCTAAAGCCAGGTGACCATGGTTGGACTGCAAAAGGTTTGAGTTAGGCAGCCTCGAAGTTGTGACCCGAAATAAGACTCAAGGACTCGAATCATTACCCACCAGCAGTAGGTTGATTTTACTTGCGCAGGGGGAGACGTGTCTCAGTCAAAGGATGTGATCACATCTCCAATATTTGACGGCACAATTAGATATTCATACACGACTCAATGTGATGCACTGAAGATAGACACAAAATGGCGGAGTAAATCAGCAGAACAGGCAGCATCTCTGGGTAGAGGCAACGGGTGATGTTTTGGGAACCTGAAGAAGGGTCTCGACCCGAAACGTCACCCATTCCTTCTATCCAGTGATGCTGCCTGGCCCGCTGAGTTACTCCAGCATTTTGTGTCTACCTCTCTCGTGAAATATGAAACCAGAATTTTATGAAACACTGGGGTACACAAAAAGCTGGCGAAACTCAGCGGGTGCAGCAGCATCTAAGGAGCGAAGGAGATAGGCGACGTTTCGGGTCGAGACCCTTCTTATGAAACACTTCCAGTTGTCCAGAACCCAGTGTTTTGCAGGATCCGCATGCTTGTTGCTATAGTACTCCATGCACTATTTGTAGAGCAGTTGCTTGAACCACTTTAAACGATTTCTCAACTTGTCTTGAAGCTTTGAAAGGTTTCAAGCACTTTACACTAGCGTAATTCTCTTTATATTATTTTAGTGCTTTCTTGTTCTCCCTGTCAAATAGAACTTTTTGACGATAACATTTCAACTGCATGTCTGCCTCTTCCAATAACTTACATAGAAGATATTGAGATGCCATTCGGCCCTTCTAGCCCTTCGGCCATTCAATATGATCTTGATTCTGTTAGCCCTAAGAGCTACAGTATATCTAACACTCTCTTGAATATATCCAATGAATTGGCCTCCACTGCCTTCTGCGGCAGAGAATTCCACAGATTCACAACTCTCTGGCTGAAAAAGTATTTCCTCATCTCAGTCCTAAATGGCCTACCCCTTATTCTTAAACTGTGACCTCTGGTTCTGGACTCCCTCAACATGGAGAACATTCTTCCTGCATCTAGCCTGTCCAATCCCTTAAGAATGTTATATGTTTCTGTAGGATCCTTCTAAATTCCAATGAATACAAGCCCAGTCTTTCATCATATGTCAGTCCCGCCATTGTGGGAATTAACCTGGTGAACCTACTCTGCACTCCCTCAATAGCAATAATGTCCTTCCACAAATTAGGAGACCAAAACTGCACACAATACTCCAGGTGCAGTCTCACCAGGGCCCTGTACAACTGCAGTAGGACCTCCTTGCTCCTATACTCAAATCCTCTCGCTAAGAAGGCCAACATGCCATTTGCTTTCTTCACTGCCTGCTGTACTTGCCTCCATTGCCAGAAACGTTTTCCGTATTCTCCTCACTGTTTGCTACACTTTCAAGTTTTGTGTTAACTGCATTTGCAGGTTTTAAATTCTGACAATCTTCCATTAGCATTTATCAAGGAAAGTGCAGTTCTGGCCACCCTGATGGCTTTTGGAAAGAGAGCAGAGGAAGTTTACCAGAATTACGTCTGGGTGAGAGAGTATTTGTCCATCTTCGGTGTAAACCAGCATCTGCAGTTCCATCCTACTCAATGTGATGCAGAAGGGTTGATTAGCTCGGAGGTGATAGCCACTAGTTCTGCACATTATAGACAAAGGAGATGATTCTGAATGCTCAAGACAAAGGTAAGGGCAATCAGTATGTTAATGTACTTACTTAACACCCCTCTACCGTGATGCAGGAGTCCTCTGCAGTCCTCTGTACTGCCAGTTTTATGAATGCATTATAAAGCAGAGAGGTGAAAGAACTACAGTCAACAAGAATACACCAAAACACAACAAGTGCTGGAATAACTCAGCAGGGCAGGCAGCACCACTGGAGAAAAAGGATGAGGGACAGTTCACATCGGGACCCTTCTTCTGCACCTTTTCACACTCACTACTTTCAGTCTGAGGAAGGGTTCCGACCTGAAAAGTCACCCATCCTTTTTCTCCAGTGATGCTGCCTGTCCCGCTGAGTTATTCTAGCACTGTTTGTGTTTCTGCTGCATTCTTGTTGACTGCGGTTCTTTAACCTCTCTGCTTTATGTCTACATCTGCCTTAAAAAGTCAATGACTCTGCTTCCAGCGTCTATTTTTTGGGAAGACAGTTCCAAAGACTTGTGTAAAGGACCAGAAAATATAATCTTATCTGTCTTATTGGGCAATCCTTTATTTTTAAAAGTGACCTCTAGTTTTGGGTTCTACCACAAAAGAAAATGTTTTCTCCACATCAATAGTTTAGTTTAATTTAGTTTAGTTTAGTTCAGAGATACAGTGTGGAAACAGGCCCTTTGGCCCACTGAGTCCGCGCCGACCAGTGATCCCCGAACATTAACACTACCCGAGATTTTGGTTAGATTGATCACTCCTTAACGTCATTGGTGGGTGAGTGAACTGGAAAGTGTGAATGCGAGTTCTTACTGGACAGCCAAGTAACAGCAAACCCCTCAAACAAGCTACCATGAGCAGACATATACCAAGTTCATCTATGAATGATTCAGATTTTTCACTGTTTAAAGCTAAAGTATAGCAAAGAACATCCAAATATCCAACTGAATGGAAGAAAACAGATTTTGCTTTTCCATTTGTATGAAAATCAGATTATACCATATTGATTTGTTATGTTATAGGAAGTGATGCTTGATCTTTTATTCTGTAAACGTTTGTGGGAAAGTTTTACATTTCTTGTTTAGTTTGGATCTTTGTGAACTATAAGCTCACAGTGTACTTGTATATTTGTTATTCCATGTTGCAATTTTCCTGATAATGATCTGGGGGACTAGTTACAAATATGTAGTCAAGGCCCTCATCAATAGCTCACCAACCCTGTACTACTTGTTTCAATCCCTGACCAAGATTCAAGACAGGTCAACTTCGGCAGACCCATTGTTTCCACCTGCTGGAGCCCCACTGAACTCAGCTCCTCATATCTTGATTCAATCTTGTTCACCCTTGTCCAGTTGCTTCCCACCTACATCTGGGACACCTCGTATTTTCTTCGCCATTTTAAGTACTTCCAATTCCCTGGCTCCCACTGCATCTTGACTCTACCCATCATAGCCACCTGGACCTTCCAAATGCCAGCCTTTTCAATTCCCCTCTCTAATGCCACGCTGGCCTATCTGTCATCAACCTCTTCCACTGCCAGGGTGAGACCTAACACAAACTGGTGGAACAACCCAATGGCATGAACATTGGCTTCTCTAATTTCAAGTAACCTGCACACTCCATCCACACCCTGTCATGATCCCTCTCTCCACCTGAATCTTCTCACTCATATATGGTACTTCTTTCCCACGCCATGCCTCACCTCACCCAACCTCTTCATCATCCATCACTCCCAAACCTCTCTCAATGGCCCCCCCCCCCCCCCACCATCATATATCCATCCCACCCATCCCATACTTGGTTCCATACTCCACCTTTCCCATTAGATTCCATCATCTGCAGCCTCTGGTCACCTCCACTAATCATGTCCCAGCCTCTGTTGTTATCCTCATTCCTCTCTTCCCCACACGAATCCACTCATAAATCCACCCCTCCTCACTTGGAACCACCTAATGTGGTGCTAGCTTCTTGCCCCCCCCCCCCCCCTCCCAGCCCCGGCTCCCCACCACCACCCTCCTCCGGTTATTTCCCCTCTTTCTTCAGTCCAGAGGAAGGGTCTCAACCCAAAACATTTACAGTCCATTTCCCTCCACAGATGCTGTCTGAACCGTTGAGTTCCTTCGGGTCCGCCGACCCACGACTCTCCACCGCCCTCCAGCAGCCCGCAGCCGTCGCCTCACCTGCAGACTGGACTCTGCAGTGGGCCTGAAGCCTCCACGTTGCTAACTCCTTTCCCACCACTCTGTCTTTAACGGCACTGGGTCCTAGTGCCTGTCCTCCCCCCCAGCCCCAGTAACCTTAGTGGCTATTCCCACTAGGTTACTTCCCCATCCCCCCCCTACCATGTAACCCCTGCTCTTCCCCACCCACACCACAGCCCCCATACCCCCCACCGCCTGACCACCCTCCACCCCCCCCACCACAACCAAAACGCTTCGTCCTCAGTCCACTCACCTGCCTTCCTCCGCCACAACCCCCATCCTTGCCGCGTGTTCACCATCCCCCCGGACCTCCCCCTCTCCGACATCGAACGGTCCCCTGTCCTCAGCAGAGGTCTCACCTTTGTCCCCCTCCGTCCCCACCTCAATGAGTTCCGCGCCCACCACGACTTGGAGCTCTTCTAACCGTCGCCTCCGCCTCACAGCGTTCTTCACGGAAGAAGCTCTCGCCCCCCACTGATGATCCCTTTTCCTGTCTCCCACGCACCGCCTCCACTTGGAACCCTCCCCCTCGTAGCCTTCCGGCTGTAGAACTATTTATCCAGAACTCTGCCGTCGGGACCATCAACCGCCTCGAACTTCTCCACCCCCCCCTGTCTCACTCCCAATCTCGCCAGCCCTGAACGTACTGCATCGACTCACTCGTAACAACCCCGACTGGTTATCAACCCGCCGACAAGGGAGGTGCCGTGGTAGTCTGGCGCTTGATCTCTACATAAGCGGAGGCCCGCGCGCAACTCTCGGACACCTCCTCCTACTTACCCCTGACCCATGACCCCACTGACGAACACGCTCAGGCCACCATCTCGAGCACCATAACCAACTTCATCAACTCGGGCTCCCCTACCCCACCGAGCCTCCGACCTCATCCGTTTCCCAGCCCCGCACGGCCCGATTTTACCTTCTCCCCAAAATTCACAAACCCGACTGCCTGGCAGACCATTGTCTCTGCCTGTTCGTGCCCCACCGAACACATTTCCACATACCTGACGCCATCCTATCCCCCTTTTTGTTAAATCCCTCCCCACCTATGTTCAAGACACCCTCAGACACTCTCCGTCGGCTCCGTGCATTCCATTCTCCAGGCCCCCATCCTCTCATCTTTACCATGGACTCCAGTCACTCTACACCTCCATCCCCCACCAGGACGGTCTCAAAGCCTCCGGTTCTTCCTCGACCCAGAGGAGCAACCCATACCCTTCCACTGACACCCTCCTCCGCCTTGCAGAGTTGGTCCTCACCCTCATAGCTTCTCTTTTTTTGATTCCTCCCATTTCCTCCAAACACAAGGCGTAGCTATGGGGACACGCATGGGCCCCAGCTACGCTTGCCTCTTTGTTGGTTACGTCGAAACAATCCTTGTTCTCGCGTACCAGGGCCCCATCCCCGACCATCTACCTCCGTTACATCGACGACTGCTTTGGTGTCACCTCCTGCACCCACACACAACTGACTGACTTCATTCATTCACCACCAACTTCCAGCACCGGCACTCAAATACACTTGGACCATTTCCGACACTTCCCTACCATTCCTTGACCTCACCATCTCTATTGCAGTGATACGCATCCTGACCGACATCCACTACAAACCTACTGACTCCCACAGCTACCTGGACTACTCTTCCTCCCACCCTGCTTCCTGTAAGGACTACCATCCCCTATTCCCAATTCCTCCGTCTACGCCGCATCTGCTCCCAGGATGAGGTTGTTCCACACCAGGTCATCACAAATGACCTCATTCTTCAGAGAACGGGGATTCCCCTCCCCCCACTATTGATGAGGCTCGCACCAGGGTCTCCTCCATAACCCCGCAACACTGCCCTCGCTCCCCATTCCCCCACTCGCAAACAGGGCAGAGTCCCCTGGTCCTCACCTTTCACCCCACCAGCCGGCAAATACAACATATAGTCCCTCCGCCAGTTTTCGCCACCTCCAACGTGACCCCTCCACCCGCCACATCTTCCCATCTCCCCCCCCTTTCTGCCTTCCGCAAAGACCGCTCCCTCCGCAACTCCCTTGTCCATTCTTCCCTCCCCTCCCACTCTACCCCCTTCCCCGGGCACTTTCCCTTGCAACCGCAAGAAATGCAACACTTGTCCCTTCACCTCCCCCCTCCACTCCTTTCAGGGACCCAAGGCAGTCCTTCCAGGTCCGACAGAGGTTCACCTGCACCTCCTCCAACCTCATCTAACTGCATCCGCTGCTCCAGATGCCAGATGATCTCTATCGGTGAGACCAAGCGGAGGCTTGGCGATCGCTTCGCCGAACACCTCCGCTCAGTCCGCAATAACCAACCCGACCTCCCGGTGGCTCAGCACTTTCAACTCCCCCTCCCCATTCCACATCCGACCTCTCGGTCCTGGGCCTCCTCCACGGCCAGAAGTGAGCAACACCGCAAGCTGGAGGAACAGCACCTCATATTCCGCTTGGGGAGTCTGCATCCTTTGGGCTTGAATATTGAATTTTCTCAATTCTGTTAACCCTTGCTGTCTCCTCCCCCTTCCCACCTCTCCCTCAGCCCTGGGGCCCTGGCATTCCCTCTATCTCTATCTCTCCCCCACCCTAGTCGCACCAGCTTCTCATTTTCACACCACAAACAGCTTACAATGGCTTGTTCCCTTTATCACCGATACTTTTTTGCATATCTTTCACTCATTGTTCCTTATCTCTCCACATCACCGTCTATATCTCTCGTTTCCCTGATCCCTGACCAGTCTGAAGAAGGGTCTCGGCCCGAAACGTCGCCTATCTCCTTCGCTCCTTAGATGCTGCTGCACCCGCTGAGTTTCTCCAGCTTTTTGTGTACCCTCGAGTTCCTCCAGCAGTTTGTTTTAAATTCTAACTTTAACTCCATGCTTCAATTTGGATATTTTCTCATTCACCTTGCTTCAAGGAGCTTTGTCCACAACTTAGCATAATTATTTGAGATACTCTCTTGCCAATTAAATTTAGATCATGAATACTGATGGCATGGAGATGAATAATAGAAGGGACATTCAGTCATGTTACCTCCAAAGAATTGCTCACAAAATGAAACCTTTAAATATTTCACAAATGAAAATGCACATGGATTGCACAACAAATAATCTTTAGTACAAAAGAACTGAGTAATTTGACAGAAGAATCAAAGTTTCATTATAATAACAAAATGCAATCCTGAATAATTATCCATTGAGGGCTCCAGTGAATTGTATCTGCATTATTACCCATATGGTGCAGTGTGTATACAATTAATAATGTGACAACTAATGTGACAGGCAACATTTCTTTCCCATATATTCTACAGAGCACCGCATACATTCTGTGAAGTTCACATTTTGTTAACTGCGATGCACTTAGTTTTAGGAATTAAATACGGAGTAATAGCATTTGTATGGCATCTTTATGTATGCAGCTTCAGGATGTCCTAGAGTATGTTACATCCAATGAAGTACTGGGTTTATTTTTTTTTTGTTTATTATTTATTATCTTTGTGTATTGTGTTACAAGTCGGTTATGCCGCTGCAGGTAATAATTGCATTGTTCTCTTGTTGCTACATATGACGATTAAACATTCTAGACTCTTGAACTAGTCAAGTGTAATCAATGAGGTATCAGTGAAACCATAGTATCTAATTTTTGCAAAGCCTCTTAAATAATTATGGGATAAATGGAAGTTTATTTGCTTTTTTTGAGTTATAGAACATTAAACAGCGCAGAACAGTAAGGGCCCTTCAGCCCTCAATGTCTTTGTCGAACATGTTACCAGAGTTAAACAGATCCCATCAGCCTGCATTTGACCCATATCCCTCTATTCCTTGCACTTCTATGTGCCTATCTAAAAGCCTTTTAAAAGCCAGTATCGTATCTGCTTCCACCACCACCACTGGTAATGCATTCCAGGCAGCACCATGCTCTGTGTAAAAAAAAAAAACTTGCTTTGTACATCTCCATTAAACTTTTCCCTTCTTACCGTATAGCGATGCTTTCTAGTGTTGTACATTTCCACTCTGGGAAAAACCTCAGACATTCCAGAGAAAACGGTCCAAGTCTATTCAACCTCTCCCCGCAGCTGAAAATTTCTAATCCAGGCAGCATTCTAGTAAATCTCCTCTACCAAAGTCTCCACATCTCTCCTGTAACTGGGGCAACCAGAAGTAAATGCAATACTCCAAATGCGGCCTAACCAGGATGTCTTCCGTCCTTCTTTTTCATCCACCTGAGTGAACAGATGGTTCTTTGGTTTCATGTTTTATCCAATGTGTAATGTTTCATCCAATGTATCCTCTGTGTAAAAAAATTACATTGAACAGTACAGCACAAGAACAGACCCTTCGGCCCACAATACTGTGCCGAGCATGATGCCAAGACCAACTCTTATATACCTGCACATAATCCATATCCCTCCATACTGTGAATCCACATGCCTCTCCAAAAAGTCTAGTGAATGCTACAATCACATTTCCTCAACCATGACTCCAGGAAGAAAGTTCCAGACATTCACCACCCACTGTAAAAAAACTTGCCCCATACATTCCCTAAAACCTTGCACCTCTCACCTTAAATCTGTGCCCTTGAGTATTTCATTTCTCCACCCTGGGAATAAGCCTCTACCATCTCTATGCCTCTCCTAATTTTAATATATTTCTATCAGGTCTCCCCACAACCGTCAGTGCTCCAGAGAAAACAATCCAAATCGGTCCAACCTCTCCCTGCAGTTAACATCTCCTAATCCAGGCGAATCCAATCTGCTAAAAGCCCTGTCCCACTGTGCGAATTCATTCAAGAGTTCTCCCGAGTTTGCCCTGATTCGAACTCGGAGATTTACGGTAATGGCCGCTCGCAGGTACTCGGGGCTCTCGTGGACATTTTTCCAACATGTTGAAAAATCTTCACGAGTCTTTCCGAGCTTACCGCGTTTCCCGAGTACCTGCCATTAGCGTTACGAGCCGCTAAGAGATGTCCCCGAGTGCCGACGTACCCGCTACGGTCATTCTACGTGCTTCCATGAGTTCGATTTTTTTTTTAAACTCGGGAGAGCACTTGAATGAACTTGTACAGTGGGACAGGGCTTTAAACCTCCACTGCCCCCTTTCCAAAGCCTCCACATCCTTCCTGTAATGGGGCAACCAGAACCGCATGCAATGCTCCATTCCTTCCCTCCTGTCCCACTCAGTTACTCCTGTAACTACCTTCTCCTTTTATCTGAGTATTTATCTGACTCCCTTTTGATAGATATGATTGAATCTCGGTCTACAGCCCTCCAGGAAGAACGTTCCAAACCCAAACCACACAGTGGATAGAAACTGGTTCTTCTGCCCATTCTCTGATCCTACCAATCACCCCAAACCTTCTCCCTCGCTTTATCAGTCCTTCAGCTACAGGAGATAGCAGCCAAGTAAATCCATGGTGCAGCAAATACATTTTAAGTGCTGCATGATATTTTTAAGTGCAGCAGAATAGCATGCACAAAATGCACACTTTTATGGACTTCATTTGAGCACTTCTGTGCACATACACAGAGCTACTGTAGACCCCGGTGTGACCCGGTGGGCTGAAGGACCTGCTTCCATGCTGTATCTCTAAAGTAAGGAATAATTTGCAAACCAGTGCATTTCAGTTGAGAGGGTCAGAGTGTAGTTGGTGAAGCTTAATGTCAATGCTAAGTGAGCACATAGCTTTTCTGCCAACATGCAGAAAATTGAACGATTTAGTAGTTTCCCTGCAGAGTTCCACATCAATGGATCAGGATAATGTGAAATCCTCACCACTGTGGTTGCTCCGTTCTTGCGGACAGCTTTCTTCAGAGACATCATCAAGCCATAAAAATCCAGGGTAATGTGTGAGAGGATTCGAAAAATCTTGTCTTTTCAATTCCAGAGTGGAAACATGTTCCAAACATAATGCAGTCTGTGAAACTGCATGTAACTTGCAGATTGTACAATTATAAGGAGGGAATGGATACTCCTGGGATTAGACAGATTGCCATCAAATGGATTTCTTCATCGCGAAAAGGTGTCAAACGATACTCATGGCTGTACTCATCCATATAAATATTTTATATATAACATTTAATAATGTAATGTCGTATTTACAAAGTTACAAAATGCATTCGGGATGAGCAATAAATGGCGACTTTACAGCAAATTCCAAATCTCAAAAGGAATAAGTTTCAAAAGATGTTCTATGCTCCAGGATCGCGCGATTTATCATTTGATAATACATTGCTATTTAATTTACAAATGTGGCCTTCGCTTGGTATAACACTTGTGGTATTCAGCTTATTTGCAGCCCGACACATTTTTAGGGAATTTACACAGCAGAAAACTGGCAGCAGTATGTAGTCGTATAATATCCAAACAGTGGCGTTTATAATATAACAAACTACCAATAAACTATAATATGTGTAGGAAAGAACTGCAGGTGCTGGTTTAAATCGAAGGTAGACACAAAAAGCTGGAGTAACTCAGCGGGACAGGCAGCAGCTCTGGAGAGAAGGGATGGGTTACGTTTCGGGACGAGATCCTTTTTAGTTCGTCTATTGTCTTAAATCATCAGGCTGTGCATCTTTTACATTCCCACTTGTGTTGCAATGTTTTTTTGCTAACTGGAGTGCACCCAAAATGTCAAAATGATGTTGAATAAAATAAATGATAAATCATAGTAAGAGTGAAACAGTATTTTGCTGTTAAATATTTAGCAGTAAGATCAGCTTGAACTGCTGCTCTGCGGGATGCTACTTGCTGTCTACATAATGCTGGAACTGATAAGAAACAAAGTATTTTAACATTTTACTCCTTGTCCTTGTCTTCTGATGCAGCTGCATTCACTGAGAGTAGACTTCAACTCTTGCAGTAATAATCTATCTCGGAGGATGGGAAGTCATCAATAACAATGACCAGTAGGAAAATTAACATGTGTGTGTGTGTGTGCTCATTCATCTGTATGTGACTGTTCAACAGGGTTTGCAAACCGTGAGCGGACGCGGCACCGACAGACGAGTAGCCGAAACAAAGAAGTCGAGGCCAAAGAACCGAATGGAAACGAGGCCGAAACGCCAAAAAACCAAAAGAGTACGAAGACGAAACGCCAACTACCCGAAAGGATGGGACGCCTAAATGCAAACTAATTGAAAGGGCGGGACGCCTAAAAGCAAACTCACCGAATGGCCGCTCTGTCGAAACGCCACCTACCCGAAAGACGGCGTCATCTACAAGCCAACGAACCGACTGCCGCTCAACAGAAAAGTCCAATAACGGACATGACATTGCTGGGGGGCGGGCCTTGTCAGCGATTGGTCCAGACCCCCACGTCCATCACATCACTGTGGAGGGATGAACATTGTCCCACACCTCCGTTCCACCCGACCCACACCCCGCGGAGGGTGGCCGTGGGAGAGTGGGGGCTGTCCCGAAGGATGCGCACCTTCGGCCGCTTACAACTTGGTGCTTGGGTTCAGATTGCCCAGTCACCTGTGGCTTGTGCGGAAAAATGACCCCCTCCCGTCCCCCCCTTCTCTCTCTCCCCTCTTATCTCTCTCCCTTCTCTCTCTCTCTCCCTTCTCCCTCTCTCCCCTTCTCTCGCTCCTCCTCTCTCTCCCCCTCCTCTCTTTCTTTCCCCTCTCTCCCCCTTTCTCCTCTCTCTCTCCCCTCCTTCTCTCTCTCCCCTTATCCCTTTCTCCCCCCTCTTCTCTCTCTCCTCCCCTCTCTCCCCCTCTCTCTTTCTCTCCCCCACTCTCTCCCCCCTCCCCCCCCCCTCTCTCCCCTCCCTATCTCTCCCTTCTCTCCCTTTTCTCTCTCTCCCCCCTCTCTCTCTCCCGTCCCTTTCTCTCCCCCCTTCGCTCACTCCCCCACTTATGCAGAGTGGCTATGGAAGTTGAGAAAACTGGCAGCGGCCCATGTGAAATAACAGCACCTACCAACAATGAAGGCACTGTGAAACCAGCTGCCGCAAGCCCTTCCCACGGGACGGGGTTTTAACTCGGCATTAAAAATAAAACAGAGCTACATTGATTTAAAAACAAAAATGTTACATGTATAAATCGTTCTTACATTCCGGAACCTGGTTAATTAACTGGTGACATTATTTCCCTGTCCTAACTGCCTTTGCTTTAGCCGGTAGTCACATCCATTCCATCCCTCCCTCACAAAGATGTGAGATTTAAATTTGAGCACACTTGGTTGAATAGATGCAAGCGGCATGTAAAGCGTCTCTTCTAGGCGTGCAATATACTAATCCGATGAAATGAGACAACTGTCATCAAAGATAGACACAAAATCCTGGAGTAACTCAGCTGAACAGGCAGCATCTCTGGAGAGAGGGAATGGGTGACGTTTCGTGTCGAGACCATTCTTCAGACCTGAAGACTGAGTCTGAAGAGTCTCGACCCGAAACCCAAAGTCTTTATTTAACAACACTTTTTGTAATATCTGGATCTTCTCTGAAAAAGAAGTAAAGGACATTGGAAGATGTTTTTATTTCTACTGGCTGGTCACTGGTCATATTGAGAGCAAAAGTGAATTAGGGAGGGAAGATAACTGAACTAAGGTGGCCAGCCAAAAGACTTTTAATAAATTACTAGACTAAATGGAACCCATCGGGTCCCATGTTCGCATGGGAGGGCTGGTCACCCAACGCAATATTCCACCAGTGGGGGGGGGACGGACGCTTTTTGGAGCACTAGTATGGGTCTTGTGGGCCGAAGGGACTGGTTTCCAGAGGCCTAGTATGGACATTGTGGGCTGAATGGATTATTGGGCTGGCAGCTCAGTCATTCAGGCCTGGAGGGCTGGCAGCTCAGTCACTCAGGCCTGGTAGGCTGGCAGCTCAGTCACTCAGGCCTGGTGGGCTGGCAGCTCAGTCACTCAAGCCTGGTGGGCTGGCAGCTCAGTCACTCAGGGCTGGTGGGCTGGCAGTTCACTAACAGCTATTCCTTGAAATACAATTTCAAGCAGAGTACAGGCCACCAAATTCAAATGCAATTTCATACCATTTCGAGCAGAGTGCAGGCCACAAAATTCAAAATGCAATTTCATACAATTTCAAGCAGAGTGCAGGCCACCAAATTCAAATGCAATTTCATACCATTTGGGCTTTATACCCCTGGCCCCCCAGAAGGGGTGTCACCTTCATCATGGTTATTGACAGGTGGGAGGACCAAAAGCTGATCTCAAGATTTTTTAAACATTCATAACCTTTTTATTTTTAATCGATCGGTAAAATCCTTGGGACTGCCTCAACGGAGGAGGACTGTGAGTAAGATGGCCAAAAATCATGGTGATATATGGTAACGTTTTTTTCTAAAATCAATCTACAGTGCAGACTGGAAGTGGTCAATATGAGACTTTTAGTTATAACGATTTCTCTGCCACAGTTGGGATCTCAGGGAAATCTACATCAGAATTAAACAGGTAATTCCATGTAACTGTGGAGACAGAGGGCTACAAAATGGCATAGCTGCTGCCTCACGGCGGCAGAAACCCAGGTTCGATCCTGGCCTTGGGTACAGTCTATGTGGAGTTTGCACATTCTCCCTGTAATTGCATGGGTTCCCTTCAGCATCCCTAAAGACATGTCAATTTGTAGGTTAATTGGCCCCAGTAAAATTGCCCCTAATGTGTCGGGGGTGGATGAGAAAGTTGGAAAACATAGAACTAGTGTGAACAGATGATCAGTAGTTGGCATGGGCTTGTTGGACCAAAATGCCAGCTTCCATGCTGTATCTCTAAAAAAAAGCAGTTCACACATAAATGCATCTAAAGCTTGGGGAAAATGAAGGTAGATTCAAAGGCTGCAAATATAAATCTTGCTTTTTAATAAGTTAGGTGTAGAAAATGTTGGTCTGAGTCAATAGTGCATTCTTCACAAGGACAAAACAACACATTTAAAAATCCATATATAGAAAGAATCATTCCTTCTTTCATGGCCTGCTTTCATATGACTGGTGTAACATTTACATCGTGCCCCGTAGGTCTTCACTTCTAAGGGAATAATCTCATTGTCAGAAAGCTCTGAAATCCAGGGAAACAGAGAGCTAACATTAACATTTACATGGAAATGCAAAGTTATTACAACTCAGCAACTGGTTGTTCAGATAATCCAGGCTGTACCTGTATTTATATTGCTTGAGAGCCAATCATTCTGAAGACCTTTACCCATCGGTTTTCATATGGCTTCCTTTCCTTCTTTATTCCATTTTCCATCAGTCGCTCATTTTCACCATCCAACTGTCGAGTCTAATTTTGAATGTTGCCAGTTTTACTATCAAGTGAATTCTAAAAACATATTTTGCTTTATACCTTTTTCTCAATTCCCCTCATTCTAGTTTTCCTGTTACTGAAAACAGTGCATGTGTGCATATCGAAACAATCCTTTTATGATTTATCTTGTTACATGCATTTTTTCAAGGGGAAAAGCACCTATGTTTCAATGGTTTCTATGTTTTTAAATTTCCTTATAGCACAAATAATGTTCTCCCAATATCTCTTCCTTGGTTGAAAACAAATACCGTACAGCCCTGTAATTACTGGAATCTTATATACCGGTGGAAACAAGCTTATCATTATCTCTTGGATTTACTTTCAAAACCTCATCAGACATAATTTAGAATTATCTTTCTAACTGGTTTTCTTAACTTATTAATTTGCAAAAATAGAAGCAGATGCATCTAAAAAGCTTTTGCAGGGACACATGCGTCGTCCTTTGTAAAACTACACCCTTCAATTTATTTGCCTACACAGTTGTTCACCTTCCCATAATGCATCAACGGGTGGCACAGTGGTGCCATCAGTAGAGCTGATATCTCACAACTCCAGCCACTTGGGTTCAGTCCCAAGTTCTGGTGCTATCTGTGAAGAGCTTCACATTTATCAGGTGGGAGTTCTCCGATTGCTAGAGGTTTCCCATCCACATCCCAAGTACATACAGGTTCGTAGGTTACTTAGTCACTATATATCGTCCCCTGGTATAGTATGGGGAGAAGAATTGAAGGGAACACGGTGGCACAGTGGTGGTGTTGCTGCCTTACAGCGCTTGCAGCTACGGAGACCCGGGTTCGATCCCGACCACGGGTGCTGCCTGTACGAAGTTTATACTTTCTTCCCGTGACCTGCGTGGGATTTCTCCGACATCTTCGGTTTCCTCCCACACTCCAAAGACATGCAGGTATGTAGGTTAATAGGCTTGGTGTGCTTGCAAATTGTCCCTAGTATGTGTAGGATAGCGTTAATGTGTGGGGGGCTCGCTGGTCGGCGCGGACTCGGTGGGCCGAAGGGCCTGTCTTTCACGCTGTATCTGTATAACACAGGAAAAATAGGTAACAGAGAAAATTAGTGGAAGAATGGGCCATCTGTCAGCATTTGGGACTAGCATTTGGGGACCAAATGGCACCCGATGTTGCAAGTGTGATATTTTTTATATATAATATGGAATAGTTCACTGACTGACATTAGCGGTGGTTTAAGTAGCACAGAAAAAAGCCTTGCTTACTTTGTGAAAGCTTACTTGTTTCATATATCAATCACCCTCCGTGTCAAAAAGCTGCCTCTCAGGTTCCTATTCAATCTTCCCGATCCCACCTTACACCTATGTCCTCTGGTTTTTAATTTCCCTACCCCGAGTAAAAGACTTTGTGCATTCACCTATCTACTCCCCTCATGATTTTATACATCTCTATATGATCAGCTCTCTGTCTCCTGTGCTCCAAGGAATACATCCTAGCCTGCTCAACCTCTCCCTATAGCTCAGGCCCTCAACCCCGGCATCTTCCTTGTAAATATTCTCTGCACTCTTCCCAGCTTAGTGACATTATTGCTGTCGCAGGGTTACCAAGACTGATCACAGTACTCCAAATGTGGCCTCATTACGTCTTCTACCCTATAACATAACATCGCAACCTCTATGCTCAGTGCTCTGACTGATGATGGCCAATGGACCAAAAGCATTTACCTGTGACACAACTTTCAGGGAACAGTACTCCTAGATCCCTGCTCTACAACACTCCCCAGGGTCCTACCATTCACTGTGAAGGTCTTGCCTAGTTTGATTTCCCAAATTGCAACACCTCACATTTATCCGAATTAAACTTCATTGGCCAATCCTCATTCTCAAGATCCAACCGTAGTTTTTGATAATAATCCTCTCATAATAAAGGCCCAAGTTCAAGTTGAATGCTTGTGCTTTTGGGGTCAATTTCTCAGGAGTCGTGGGAAGTAATAAACAAGATTTGCAACCTATGAGTGCGATTGTATTAAAGTGAGTGATGGTACAAAGTGAAAGCATAGAGGCAACTGTTAATGGCCAGCAGAGTTTGGCCTTAAAAGAAATGGCTCTCAGCTATGAGCAGGTCAATCACCAGAAATACATAAAATCCCAGCTTATCGACATATTGACTGCCAGGATGGCTAAGAGTACAGTGTTGAGCTCATAACGTAGGGAGATAATGTATTGCAGGTTGCGGGATCAACTCCTCCTTTAATTTCCTGAATTGTATGCGGTTGAGCCCCAAAAAAGGCATCCGCATGATTGAATCTCTAATCTTATGACTAAGATGGCAGATTGATTGCATTCAGGGCAGTAGGGAGATTCCTTGGTGATGGGAACTATATAAAGATGAATAACACAGAGCAGACACTGGAAGATTTGATTCAAACAGTTTTAAATGTGATGGGCATGCTGATTAGAAAAAATGGGATGTTTAAAGGATACGAAGAGAAAAGAAACAAGAATATCATAAAACATCTGAAGACAAATGCCGCAACAAAGAAAGATCCAGAAAACACCACTGTGCCCAAGGTGAAGCAAGTAAATAAAGAGTGATATTGGTATTACATAAAGGAGTCAAGGATGGGGATGTCCGAAAAGAGAAGAATAGGCGGGAGACTAAAGGTCAACAACAAACAGTAAACACTCTGAATTAAAACTTCTATTATAACTAACTATTCCACTACAGGAGACATGAACACTAGGCAAATTAAACTTAATCAATTAAAATCAGTGACTTCATTATTGATGATTCGGGAGGACCTAATAATCCAAAAGGACTAAAAGCAAATAAATTCTAGAGCAGAGGTGAGCAAGCGACAAGGGGGAAGATAAGTGAGGCAATAATAATCATTGAGCGCTATTTAAGAAGGTGAGAGAGGAAAAGCTGAGAGTTATGGACCTCTGCCTCGCAAAGGTTGTCAGGAAATTACGAGTCTATAATTATGAATTGAGTAACTGATTGGAAGGAGTCTCGGCTGTGGCTCAACAACTTGATTGATTTTTTTTGAAGCAGGATCAAAGGAGGCACAAATGATCACAATCTTGGATTGAGAAGGCGAGACGAGTCAGATATCAGAGTGCTTACCTTGATGAAAGCCAAGGGATATCAAGGTGGACTTTGAAATTAGATTGAAAGGTTTCCATTAATAAATAATTCTTGATTCTCCACCAATGTATTTCCCACAGTGAAATAAAAACATGAGACAAGTGATCCATCTGTGGATGACTATGGCGGTTTGAAAAAAACATTTTATCTCGAATAGTTTCTGTCCGAGGATCAGACGATCTATAAATAACCAGTCATGAACATAGTTATAGGAGGAAAAAAAATAGATACAGGAGATGGTGACCAAGAAATACAATAAAAGAGTGCAGAATTTGCCAAAACCACATTGTAAATGTGGGCCCCATTGAGATAATACAGAAGAAGGTATAGTGAAGAATTATGAAATAAGTGAGAGATTAAACACGGATTGTATATCTGTCGACTGCAGAAGACACAACAAATGTAGCAGAAATAGAACTGAGAATTCTATGGGTTGAGGATAAAGTAATTAATATCATAGAGAAACTTCTGGAGAAATTAGTGTAGTAATTACAGGAGTGCACTTATGACAGCAATCAGGAGGAATAAATGAGGACATGAACTGGATCTGGTAGGCACAGTGGTGCAGCGGTAGAGTTGCTGTTTTACAGTGCCAGAGTCCCAGGTTCAATCCTGACTACAGGTACTGTGCCTCCAAAGATGTGCAGGTTTGAAGGTTAATGTGCTTCTGTTAATTATAAATTGACTACGGGTGCTGTCTGTATGGGGTTTCTACGTTTTCCCTGTGACCAAGTGGGTTTTCTCTGGGTGCTTCAGTTTCCTCCCACACTCCAAAAACCTAGAGGCTTGTTGGTTAATTAGTTTCAGGAAAATTTGTAAATTGTCCCTAGTGTGTAGGATGGTGCTAGTATACAGGGTGATCGCTGGTCGGCACAAACATGATGGGCCAAAGGTCCTGTTTACATGCTGCATCTCTAAAGTCTAAAGTAAAGTCCAAAGTAAAGGAAAATCCTTTTCCTTGCCTCGTGTTTAAGGGTCAAAAACAGTGTTGTAGAAGAACGAGAGACACGCCCAACTGATTGAAATGCAACAAATGCATCTTGAATTAAAAAAAGTATGGAGAAAATTAAGATCCCATCAAGTCAAGGATGCATTTAATCAGGCCCTGGGGATTCTTCCCCTTAATTCACTTTAAAGCTACCAATATCTTCCCTTTGGTAATTCTCAAAAATGTCCAAGACATCACAACTCCATTACTTCATTTCCTTAACTTTCATAATTATCTCAGTAAAAACAGAGAAGTATTCATTCATTTGAATTCTCCCCACCTCTTGTGGTTCTACACAAAGATGGCCGTGCTGTTCTTTAAGAGGACCTAATCTTTCCCTATTCTGATACCCTTTCACTCTCTAATACCTGCAGAATCTCAGGATTTTCTTTACCTTGCCTGCCAGTCCATTTCATGCCCTCGTTTAACCCTCCCCTTTGCCTTCTTAAGATACTTCTGTGCTACTTATAGTCACTGAGGGATTGGGTTGATCCCAATAGCCTAAATCTGACACCCCTCCCCCTTTTTCCTGACCAGTGCCTCAACATCTAGCAGCATCCATTGTTCCCTAAATTTGCCAGCCTTGCCTTTCACCCTAACAGGAACATGCTGATCCAATAGTCTGAAGAAGGGTCTCAGCCCGAAACACCACCCATTCCTTCCTACACATGCTGATCCAATACTCTTGTCATTTCATTTTCACAAGTTTCCCACTTGTCAGCTGTCCCTTTATATGCAAACAGACTCACCCAATCAATGCTGCAAGTTCCCATCTTTGGTTTAATTAGTTTAGTTTAGAGATGCAGTGTGGAAACAGGCACTTCGGTCCACCAAAGTACATCTTGGCCAATGTTCACCGTTACGCGAACTAGATCCCACACCTAGCGACAATTTTTGCAGAAGCCAATTAACCTGCAAACCTGCACCCAGAGAAAACCCACGCAGTCACAGGTAGAGCATACAAACTCTGTACAGGCAGCACCCGTAGTCAGGATCAAACACGGGTCTCCAGCGCTGTAAGGCAGCAACTCTACTGCAGCACCATTTTGCCACCCTTATGCATCAAAAATTGGCCTTGCCCCAACTCGGACAGGTATCTGCTGGTAGTGAACTGGAAATCAATTGCTGCTGTTTGCCTTTTTGGTAGAGGTAAACCTGACCCCAATAAACAAGATCCAAGCTTGGAGTGACAATACTATCTGCAAATCCATCGCCAAGGTGATTGCTAAATTATGCAGACAATTTATTTCTTATTTTGCTTCAGCATAAACTAGTTTCTAGATGTCCATACATTGCAATCATGTTTAGGCCAGACTAAAAGTAAGTGCTGAAGAATCTTTAAGACATTTTAAGTGATTTAATGACTAGCGTTCGATAATTGTTTTTACTATCACAAATTATCAGCCTCACAACCATCTTTTATTGCCTGATCCCCTCAGCCACAGAAAGATAATGACAGCCTCTCTGTATTCCACCCCCTCTTTATGAATACTTGGAATTTTAATCTCCTCCATCCCCTGCCTCTCACAACAACCCCCTTCAACATTTTCGCAAATCACGGTTTATCACGATATGATTTGAGTTAATGAACGCTATGCAGAATTGCAGCAAGAAAACAGTTAGCCCTATTCAAGGAATCACAATTCTCCTTGTCATATGACTGGTGGAGACTCCTGCCAAAGGCAAATGTAAGCATCATCAGTAACCTAATACCACTCTATCGCCATTGTTCAAAAGGAATTCCAGTCAATTGAACCAAGAAACAAGCAATTCCCAAGCAAGACATTCTTCTCACATTGCTTCTGCTGACAGGTAGCCCGGCAAGAGAAAATATAATAATATCCTTTCTGTTTATGATCTTTAACATTCCTAACAATTTTTTTTTAATTCTCTCTATCAGAGAAAGACTCCTTTGTAAGCACATGATCAAACAACTTCCTGTGTCATGACAAGACCTTCCTGTCATGTGATACATCACTTCTGACAAAAGCATTAATTAAGCTATTTAAGACATTAAAAGGCCTGTCCCACTTTCACGACATAACTCACGACCTCTGCCGAGTTTGCCCTTGACTCATACTCGCAGCATGGTCGTCACGAGATTGTAGGAGGTCGTAGGAGGTCGTAGGTAGGTCGTAGCAGGTCGTGATGCTAGTCGTAGGTACTCGAGGCATCAAATAGGTCGGGGCATTTTCTAGCATGATGAAAAATGTCCACGAGTGAAAAATGTTGTGAATTAGGTCGTGAAAGTGGGACAGGCCCTTAACTATTACACCAGCGGTTAGTGTTTTTAATGTTAGTTGCACATCTTTCTGAAAATGGTTCAAAAATTAAGTAGTAAGTATACACACCTAAACCGTTCTAAATTATATATGAAGTTATTACCATCTTCCGCATCACACCGCAAACAGTGAGTTGGTTGAGCTCTTAACTGGCTGGCTCTCATTATCATTGTTTGGAAAGCAGGACTGAGTGGTACACTTTCGTCAGTAATAATGTGTTACCCCCAGTCTCTGCAAAAAAAGTTTCACCTGGCAAGCCAGTGATCAGTGGCTGTGTGCCCGCTTCCCCTGCAGCCTTACATGTTTCAATCAAAGTCCCTCTCTTAAGCTCAGCCGATCAAACCCAGCATGTCCAATCTTTCCTCATAAGACATTCTGCCCAGTGCAGATATCAGCCAAGCAATTTTTATTTAACCCCTTAGAATGCATTAGCAACCTTCCTTAAATAAGAAGTCTAACATTGTACGGAGTACTTCAGATGTGATCTCACCAATGCCTATTGAACTGAGGCATAAATTCACTATTTTTGAATTCAGTTCCCCTAGCAGTAAGTGATAATGTGCTCTTGACTTTCATGATTACCGGTTGTGTCCTGGTCTTTTGAGAACCATGGACTGGGACCCTCAGATCCCCCTGCACCTCCTGCTCGCTCTCACATGGAAATGGCTTCTCCACATCCACTCAATCAATCCTTTTCATTATTTATAGGAGCGTCATTTGGCTTCTCTATTCGAGAAAAAATAAAAGAGCCTCAGCTTTCCGTCGTGCCTGATCCTCATAAACTTCGGAGCTCCTCGAAAGTAGTTCATCTTTTCCTGCACAATCTTTGTATCCCCATCATACCATGGAGACAAGATCTAAGCACAGTCTGCAGCAACTCACACAGATTCTGCAATTTAAAGTAAACTCTCGCGCATTTGAAGTGCACAAAGCTGACAAGTTTTTAGACTCATTATTGTCCATCAACCAACTCTTCTTGTTGTCATTTCAAGAGATGTTAACTTATGGGAAAGGGGGAGAAACTTCAGAATCTATCCATTAACGTGCTTTAATTCAGTGTGAAAATGTTTTATCCTTTCACCAAATGTTCCTTGTCTAGGACAATGTCTGAAAACTATCCTTTCTTAACAAACGGTAGCAATTGATATCTTATGTATCACTTAATTGGCCTGTGATCCGAGAATGCTATTTTCTATGAATTTTCTACACTAACCACAGTCAGTTCTTTGCAATTAAAAACATTTAAATGTCAAAAAATGAGTTGCATATTGTCAAGGCCAGTGATAATGTCATGTATTCAAATATTGCCATCAGATTCTATGTGCTTTGCTTCCCAGTCTCCATGGTAACCACTGGAGGAACATTGGGACTTTAAAAGTATTAGGATGAAAGAGAGATAATTTGAACCATGGAGTGATGCCGTCTTATTGCTTACGCTGGATCCTAGACTCAAGATTCCAGAACAACCAGCAATCATAAAAACAACTGCAAGGTCATCAGTTGATCGGCATTTATCTGGTCAGACGCTGGGCAGATAGAAACATAGAAACATAGAAAATAGGTGCAGGAGTAGGCCATTCGGCCCTTCGAGCCTGCACCGCCATTCAATATGATCATGGCTGATCATCCAACTCAGTATCCCTTACCTGCCTTCTCTCCATACCCCCTGATCCCTTTAGCCACAAGGGCCACATCTAACTCCCTCTTAAATATAGCCAATGAACTGGCCTCAACTACCTTCTGTGGCAGAGAATTCCAGAGATTCACCACTCTCTGTGTGAATTTTTTTTTTCTCATCTCGGTCCTTATCCTTAAAACTTAAGATATCCTTCAGACTGATCTGAAGAAGGGTTTTGCCCCGAAACGTTGCCTATTTCTTTCGCTCCATAGATGTTGCTGCACCCGCTGAGTTTCTCCAGCACTTTTGTCCACTGGAGTAACTCAACAGGACAGGCAATATTTCTGGAGAGAAGGAATGGGTGACATTTCGGGTCGAGACCCTTCTTCAGATGGCATATAAAAGCAGAGAAACCTTGCTATAAGTGAACGGGAAGATGGTGAGATCACATCCAGAATACCAGGAGCATTTTTAGTTATCTTGTTTAAGGAAGGATAAGCTCGCATGGAGTTAGTTCAGTAAAGATTCATTAGGGGGCATTCCAGGGATGAAGGAGTTAATGTACAAAGAGTGATTGAGCACATTGGGCCCAGATGCATTGGAGTTAGAAGAACAAGAACAAGAACAGTAGTGCAGGGGAAGCACAGTGGCACAGTGGTAGAGTTGCTGCCTTAAGCCCCTGTCCCACTTGGGCGACCTCCACCGCCACCTGTGGCGAGTTTGCCTGCGACCCATAGTCGCGGCAAGGTCACCACGAGGTCGTAGGAGGTCTTTGTCACTCTCCTTTATGGTCAAGAGTGGTCTCCGCGTAGGTCGAGGCTTCAGCTAGGCCGCAGCGTATTTTTCAAGATGATAAAAATTGACCGCGACTAAAAAAAGGTCGCCGTGGGAAAAATCGATATTTTTTTAGTCGTAGGTCTAGTCGGTCGTAGTAGGTCGTGATGCTAGTCGTGGTTGAAGGCAGTCGAAGGTAATAGCTCCGGGGTGATAATAAAGGTCAGTAGAAAAAAAAGGTAATTTAAACAGCAGAACGTCACCTCTTTCACTCCAAGGCGTGTTCATTCATAGCTGGAGAATTGTTTGGAGAGGAGACTTGTGTTTTAGAGATGGCACAACCCTAAAAAAAACCTGCCATGCAGGTGTTGCCCACCTAGGAGGAGGAGTGGCAGGAGGTGATGCCACATGAGGTGATAGTGCAGGAGGAGGTAGCCCTGCATGAGAGACCCCTGGAGGTGGAGACCAGGGTGGCAGTATATGTCCACACCACCACCCCATCCTTCACTGCTTCATTTGAAGGCAGCAAAGCAGCCCTTTCTCCTGTGTCTGACACAGCACCAGAGGCAGATGCCCCGTTGGTGGTGAGGGAGGGCTGGAGGAAGGTTATGGCCTACACCTTCACCAGGCAGCAGGAGGGGGACCTTGAGGAATGGTTCCAGCAGAATGCCATCCTGTAGGAAAAGGAAAATGAGGGGTACAGGGACAGGGACAAGAATGGCATGCTTGCCATCCACTGCCCCACGTGTGCTTAAAGTTCCATCTTTTGTCAAAGCCCAGCGCCACTCTCTTCCAGTCATCTGGTGTACTGGGACAGTCCGTCACATCATCTCCATTCACCCATTGAGACCTCTTCTTGTGCTTCCTCTTCACCCTTGCTGTTACCCTTCTGCCTTTCTTAAAAGGCTGCTGAAGCAAAAGGGCTACGGCAACAGCAGTAGTTGTATTTTTACTAACCTCCTCCAAACTAGTTCCTTCCTTGCTTGCATGGTTCAGAATGATGTTTTAAAAAACCTGGGAGGCATTTTTTAGTGTGAAAAAAATGCAGACATGACATTATTCTATTAGGTGATCATTTGACCTGTAGACATTCGTCACTGGTCGTTGTTGGTTTTCGGTGTGGTCCTCTGAGGTGGAAGGGGGTCATGCTCATTCACGGTCCAATTTGCCAGAGACCATCCTAGAGTAAAATGTACATGGTCGAAGCCAGTCTTCAACATAGTCGAAGGAGATCGAAGGAGGTCGAAGAAGGTCTTCTTCATAGTTGAGGTAGGTCTTCAACATAATCATAGGAGGTCGTACACATAGTCGAGGAAGGTCGTAGGAGGTCGTAGGTCACCGCGACCTTGATTTTTTTTAGTCGCTTAAGGTCGCCAGAGGTCGTGGTGGAGGTCCCCCAAGTGGGACAGGCCCTTTTACAGCTCCAGAGCCCCGGGTTCGAATCCTAACCACAGGTACTGTCTGTGCAGAGTTTGTGCATTCTCCCTGTGACCATGTGGGTTTTCTCCAGCCCCTCCGGTTTCCTCCCACACTCCAAAGACGTAGGTTAATTGGCTTCTGTTAATTGTAAATTGTCCCCTAGTGTGCAGGATAGTGCTTGTTTACCTCTAAAATCTGAAGACTCACTGCTTGTGGATGCTTCTGGAGGAACGGGCAAAATCTTTTTCATCTACTTGTGCCAAAGTATCAAGACAAAACTTTAGGGTCTGTCCCACTGCGGCAAACTAATTGGTGAGTTTAGGAGAGTTTGAAAAAATGTCACGTTGAAGACCTCCTTCGACCTCCTTTGACTATGTTGAAGACTAGCTTTGATTAGCTACGACTAACTTTGGGAAAATTGGACACCGAATAGTGGAGAGTGAATACGACCTCCTTCGATCTCCTTCGACCTCCCTTCGACTATGATGAAGACTATCTACGACTACCTTCAACTACCTGCGACTACCCTCGATTACCTGTGACTAACATGCCGACCTATTACGACCTACGACGACCTATTACGACTAAACCTACGAGTAAAATAAGTATCGATTTTTTTCCATGGCGACCTTTTTTTACTCGCGGGCATTTTTCAACATGTTGAAAAATATGGCCCGACCTAGCTGAGGCCTCGAGTACACGGGGACTATTCTCGAGCATGAAGGAGAGTTACAAAGACCTCCTACGACCTCGTGTCGACCATGCTGTGAGTATGAGTCGAGGGCAAACTCGCAGAACTCGCAGATTAGGTCGCCCAAGTGGGACAGCCCCTTATTAGAGATACAGCACGAAAACAGGCCCTTCAGCCCACTGAGACCGTGCCGACCAGCGATCCCTGTACACTAGCGAAATCCTACACACTAGGGACAATTTACAAATTTTCCCGAAGCCTATTAACAATTTTCCCAAGCCAATTAGCCTACAAACCTGTATGTCTTTGGAGTGTTGGAGTGAACAGGAGCACCCGGGAAAAAAACATGAGGTCACAGGGAGAACGACAAACTCCATACTGACAGCACCTTTTGTCAGGATTGAACCTGGGTCTCTGGCGCTGTAAGGCAGCAACTCTACCACTGCGCCACTGTGAGCCGCCCACTAACTTATTAATCTTCTTTTGGCTAAAGTTCAAAGGCAAAATCTGATTGCCCAGTTCTTGGCATCATCAGGCATTGCTCCAACATATTTGACAAGGGGGAAAATGCACACTCGGTTTTTAAGCTCCCTTCATAGTTAACGAATGCGGAGACATCAATATGGTTGAGGAAGCGCAAAAGAAACAAATCTAAAAAATTGTAAACTGGGATGAATGAACAATGGCTTACAAAGCAGCAATTGAAGCATTAGATTGAAGATTGCAAGATCTTAGACACCAAAATAAGTTATTGGGTGGTGCTCCTTTAGTGATAGCTGGAGATTTTCATCAAACACTTCCAGTATTGCCACAAGGTGCTAAAGCAGATGAAACGAAAGCCTGTACTAAGGCATCACATATTTGGGAAAACATTAAGCAATTACACATGAAAACCAATATCCCCCACCCCTCACCCCTACAATCAGTCTGAAGAAGGGTCCCAACCCAAAATGCCACCAATCCATCTTCTCCAGAGATGCTGCCTGGTCTGTTGAGTTATTGCAGCATGTTGTGTCTATCCGAGTGCATTTGACAGGCAATCCATCTGCAAGAGAATTTGCTTTGCATTTACTCAAATTAAGAAATGGGGGAATTAGACATGTAAAATCCAAGAGGATTAATTTTGATCAAAAGCTTGCACTGAATTGTTCACTTGATGATCTGATGGCAGCTGTTTTACCAAACGTCACTCCGCACCATTTGAATTGCCAATGGCTGTGTGAAAGATGAATTTCTGCACTAATAAATGACACAGCACAGGCCATGAATAAAGACCTTCTTTCAAAGCGTCCCGACAGTCCCAACCTGTACAATATAAATCTACTGACTGTGTGGCAGACATTGATGAGGCTGTACATTAACCTGACGGGTTTTTAAACTCTCTGTCGCCACCTGGTGTACCAGCATATAATCTTGAGCTGAAAGGAACTCAATCACACCACTCAAGAATTTGGATCCACCAATACAAAGCAACTGCATAAGATAATCAGTTCAAACATTACTACCACATGTAACTGAAGCAACAATAATGACTGGTTATGCAGTTGGGAAAATGTTTTCATCCCTCAGATACCAATTATTCCATCTGAGCTACCTTTTACATTCAAACGACCTGAAGACTTAAACCTTAAGAGATACAGCATGGAAACAGGCCCTTCGGATCACCGAATCCACGCCAACCAGCGACCATTATCCTATTCTACACACTATCCTACACACTATCCTATCACATTATCCTACACACTAGGGATAACTTACAATTTTACCAAAACCAATTAACCTACAAATCTGTATGGCTTTGGAGTGTGGGAGAAAACCGGAGCACCCAGAGAAAACCCACATGATCACTGGGATGATGTACAAACTCCGTACAGACAGCACCCGTAGTCAGGATCGAACCCGGGTCTCCGGCGCTGCAAGGCTGCATTCTACCACTGCACCACCGTACCGCCCCATTGTGCCACTGTGCCACCCTAAATGATCTCCAAGATTCAAGATTCAAGAGTGTTTATTGTCATGTGTCTCAGAGGAAGTCGAGGGATCAATTGTAGAAGGATGCGCAGAGACCCAGTTCTGAGAGCTTGGTAACCAGCTTGGAGGGGATGATGGTGTTAAATGCCGAGCTGTAGCCAATGAATAACAGCCTGTAGCGAACTGCAGTGGGTCCAGGTTTTTGTCGAGGTATGAGTTGATTTGCGCCATGATCAACCTCTCAAAGCACTTCATCACCACAGACGTTAGTGCCACTGGTCGACAGTCATTGAGGCACGTCACATTGCTCTTCTTGGGCACCGGTATTATTGAAAAGGAACTGCAGATGGTGGTTGTATACAAAAAAAAGACTGGAGCAACTCAGCAGGCCAGGCCAGGCAGCATCTTTGGAGAACGTTCTCCAGAGATCCAACCTGACTTGCCGAGTCACTTTTGTTTACATTGTGTATGTTTTGACAATGATTTTAATTAAACTGTACAATTTTAACCCCCTTATATTATTCATGGAATAATTATACATTGAAGTTAGAGTTTATTTCACTTATAAGGAGTGTTATACAATCTGAGTGCATGGAAACAAATGCAAACATCATGATTGCCAGCATTCTAATCCGAGCAACACTAAATATTGAATCAGAATTTAGGTTGTTCTCATCATTTCCTATCATTAGCCACCTTTTTCTAATTCAGGCTGACAATATTAAGGTCACAAGTGATTCAGCCCATCAAGTCTACTCCGCCATACAATCATGGTTGTCCTATCTCTCCCTCCTAACCCCATTCTCCCCATAACCCCTGACACCCACACCAATCAAGTTAGTCATCAATATTATCATTCTCTTAACTCTTTGCTGAGCTCTTCCATTTCACACCCAGGCAGTAACCTTAATATCAGCAGTCCACCTCTAACAATGTTCCTCACTAACTTTTGCCTGTAATCCATTCGTATACAGCTTCAAGTGTTAAGCTTTTGCACTGCGCGTTGAAAAGTGGGGGAACAGCATTGAATCCTGAAATGAATCATACATCTCACTAGGCTGGTAGCATTTCTTTCGAGCATGACTTAATGACTCCAATCCTGCTGCCTTTTGGACATAGCCCAGAAAGGCTTCCCTTCAAGTACGGGGTAGACTGAAACCAAGAGAACTATAAGCCACAAACTAATTTTGAATAAAGTAATGAGACGGGCAAAAGAGAACGAGGGCTGTTTGCTGTTTTCTCTCTCTGCTGTGTTTGCATGGTCTCTGCATGCACCTGTGCCTTGCTAATGACTCTTCTCCACTTTGAGCAGAAATTACCATGAGTTGTCAACATCATTTCTCTTCTCAGCCCCTTACTGTCCTCATTATAGACTCACAACGTTAACTCTGCTCTACCTCTGTTTACAAGTTTGCAGGTGACACCACCGCAGTGCGCCAGATCGTAAACAATGGCTAGATGGAGCACAGGCAGGAGATAGGGAGCACAGTAACATGGTGTCAAGACAACAAGCCATAACCTCTTTCCCAATGTCAGCAAGATGGAGGAGCTAGGAGAGGAAAATCATGAGAGGAACAGATCGGGTAGATGCACAGGATCTTTTGCCCAGAGGAGATGAATCGAGGACCACAAGACATAGGTTCAAGGTGGAAGGGAAAACGATTTAATAGGAATCTGAGGGGTAACTTTTTCACACAAAAGGTGGAGGGTGTATGGAACAAGCTGCCAGAGGAGGTAGTTGAGGCTGGGACCATCCCAATCTTTAAGAAGCAGCTAGACAGGTACATGGATAGGACAATTTTGGAGGGATATGGACCAAGCATAGGCAGGTGGGACTAGTGTAGCTAGGACATGTTGGCAAGTTGGGCCGAAGGCCCTGTTTCCACACTGTATCACTCTATGACTCTATTGACTTCATGAAATGAGGTAGTGTACACTTCTCCAGTCAGCATCGGTGGTGCAGAACTGAGATGGTCAAGAGCAAGGTTCCTAAGGATATGTATCACCAACAATTTATCCTGTGAATTTGGTAGCTTTTGATATTTCAAGCATATTTTCCTTCATTGATATTAATGACTTTAATTTTAGACTCTCACTGAACCTTTCATTCAATACAACAACACTACAAATCAGGTAGCGAACATTTATTTTTAAGGCTACAGCTTTATGAGTTTATGAGCAACTCAAACCCCAACAAATTCTAAATCTCCTAATCCAAAACTTTCCAGAACTCAACGTTATTATTTCATGTCTTTAATGGAGAAATGCCCCAAACTGCTCTCAGAAGTGAGGTCAAGTTAAATTGATACTGAGACCAAGAGGAGATTTTAAGAGGAACAAAACATTTAGTTAGAGGCTGGCTTTTGGAATTGTTTTATCAGATAGATAGTTAGGAGTATTGTTATTGGTATTGGTTTATTATTGCCATGTCTGCCAGATCCAGTAATAAAAAAATAGTTTGCGTACTATCCAGTCAAATCATATTCTACATGAGTATGTATAATCAAAAAAACATACACAAATACAACAGGTAGTGCAAAGAAAAAAATCCAAAAGTGCAGAATACAATATTACGGCATTATAGCAATTATAGCAAAAAAGAAAATGCAGATAATAACGTGTAGGGGCTACAATGAGATATTTTAGGAGATCAGGATTACCCCCTAGCTTATGTGAGGGCCTTTGAGTAATTCGATGACAGTGAGGAATGGCAGGATAATAGGCTTAGGAGGGAGAGATTGATCAGCCATGATTGAATGATGGCCTAATTCTACTCCTATTCCTTACGACCTTACGATGCTGTACCTGAATCTGATGGTACCGTATGTGCTTTCAAGCTTTTGCACTGTTGAGTATGTAACTTGCAGGCTAGTGATGAGGGAATCAATCGATATAATGTCCAACTGCCCTTACAAGGTAACCTCCCCCTTCCGTTTAGTTTAGATTTGTTTATTGTCACGCGTATCGAGGTACAGTGAAAATCTTTCGATGCGTGCCATCTAGTCAGCAGAAAGACAATACATGATTACAATCGAGCCATTTCAGGTATTAATGGTAAACCTTCTCTGAACTGCTTCCAACATTATACGTCCTTATTACCGACATGTAAGGTGAATCCTGTACTCAATACTCAGCATATCCCCTGTAGCTTTGTATATAATTATCCCCACAATAAATGATAATATTTCATCAACTTGCCTTCCCTGCATGATAGCCTTTGGCAAGTTGTGTACTTGGTTACCTACATTTCTTTCTGTATCTCAGACCTCTGCAATCTCTCATCATTTAGAAAATATGTTTTTTCTTTTTCAATTTTCCTGCCAAAATGGATAGTTTTATCTCCAGAGGGGTGAGCAGGGATTAAATATAGTTCTTTAAAATATCTCTGAAGATTTTGAGCAGAAGCAGTGACCTTGCCTCCACTCATGGGGAAGAGGAGAACTAGGACACGCTAAGGAATGAAGCAGAGACCAGAGAAACATCTTTACTCTGGGCGAGTGGCAAATGTGAAAGTTGTTTGTTGAGCCTTTGAGGGAAATTTAAATATCAGCTTTGGTTGCACTGTTACTGTCCTTCATATTCGATACAATTCAATATAAATCCATTCAATGCTTTTTAATTAACTAAATTAGCTCATTCAAGTGGCTCAGCCGTAGAGTAGCTGCCTTACAGTGCCAGAGACCTGGGTCCGATCCTGACTCGGGATGCTGTCTGTATGCAGTTTGTATGTTCTCCCCGTGACCCGTATGGATTTTCCCCAGGTGCTCTGGTTGCCTCCAAAGACGTACAGGTTTGTAGGCAAATTTGCTTGGTAAATTAGTAAATTGTTGCTAGTGTGTGTAGGATAGTGTTAAAGGACAAAGGACAATGAACAAAGGACATTTATTATCACATACACCAATTGGTGTAGTGAAATTTGACTTGCCATCGCAGCACATAAATAAAGATAAGACACAACATCAAAGAATTTAACAGATAACATAAAAAACATCCCCCCACAATGGTTCCCACTGTGGGGGGAAGACAGAATTAAATTTAAATGTTAGTGTACGGGATTGCTGGTCAATGCAGACTCGGTGGGCCAAAGGGTCTGTTTCCACGTTGTGTCTCTAAACTAAACTAACCAAAGTCCAGTTGACTTGCTGCATTATTGCTGTTTCTGATTCATCTGATAGCCATTAACAAAACACAATGATATTAACAGTAAAATTAAGGTGACGTTACAATTGCAACAGAAGATCAGATTGAGATGGCTCATCTCTTTCTTCAGGCCACTATACTATTTGTGTGTCTGCACCAAATGGGCTATTCTAGGACCATGCACATTTTAAAGCAGATACCTATTGCTATAAAGAATTTTTCCAACGCATTCATGAATGACAACATGAAGATCACAAAAAAAATGCAGATTGTTTCAGATCAAAATAGATTGCCACTCCTGTAAAATGCACCCACTTATTGATGGCCTTGCTGGCGGGTTTGTAAAGAGCAATCAATATTATTTGCAACATGATCATAAAACTACAATTATTACTATTAGTATAAAACTAGGGAGTTTCAGAAGGCAGGTTGGAACTTCTGAGCATTCAATATGGAACTCAATCCAAATAAAACATGGTTTTCAATGAATGCAGGATGTGTCTGGGATCTCGTTACTCTTGCACATTCCCAATTTTAATCCCTTCCACTCCCAAATCCAAAGTTTCATCAACCCCTCGATGAATCTCTTGATCTTCTTAAAAAAAGTTCTCATAAAAAAATTACAATCATTAAATATTTTTTTCTTCAGACAATTTTTTGGAGATCTGTGTCTCAGAATCACATTTTTGTTTGTTACAAAAACACAGTGCTCTATATTTATGATGATGTACAAGTTCAGATGACTAACCTGCTCTTCACATAAATGTAAAGTCCAGATGATGTATCTTGTACCTTAGTGTCAAAGCAGCCAACAATCTTGGCAAAGTAGTGATAGAGTTAGTGTCCATGCATTGTTATGAAGCTCTGACAGCAGCAGGTTGATTATGATCAAGCAGCATCTGTGGAGGGGATAGACAGTCAACGTCACCTATTCCTTCTCTCCAGAGATGCTGCCAGATCTGCTGAGTTCCTGCAGCACTTTGTGTTTCGCTCAAGACTCTGGCATCTGTAGTTCCTTGTGCCTCCGGATGATTATGAGTGTTGTCCCTGCAGATTGTATTAAAAAGGCCAGGCCAAGAAAATGCAGTTACTGGCTTTTAGGACGAGTAAGCACTATGCAAACAAACTTTTTATACAGGTCAGCATAGGTATATAAATTACAACATTATTTTAAAGATCTTTCACGTGGAATAATGTTGAGCCTCAGCAGATTTCTATTCTGAGTAAACCATTAAAACGGTGATAGAAGCTTTCAATAATGTATTGTGACATCGCAGTGTTTAGATCTTTATATATATGTGCCTGCATGTCACCCACCTAATAAATGACCTACGCAAATGCATCACATCTGCAGGACTTTGCTGAACCATTTCTTGGATGTAATCTCGTTCCTCTTTTGACATTGACAGCCCAGCAGCCAGCAAGGTCATTGTCAGCTATGGCAGTAGTTAATTTGAGATTTGTTTTATTCCATGGGGCAATCTTGATGATTTTACCACGTCGGCCCAGGAGAAGTATTACTATGACAACAAGAATAACAGCGCTGTCAACTCTGGTTGAAAGGTATTTCAGGAAATTTTATCATGTCGACCTCCAAATGCTTCCTCTCCTCGTTGGTCACTGATTCATTTTACATGGTTTTGCCTTCTCGCAGAAACTGCATAATGGAAAGATCTAATTAGATAATTCTGAACTATGAAACAAACTTTCTCACGCCACCCACCGCTCCCACCCCACTCAACCCAATCCCACAATGGGCACTTTTTTGCACAAAAGTACAAAAAAGCAACATACTGTATATAATGCTATACCTCGAGCACTCTATGCCTCTGCTTCTTCAGAAGACTGAGGAAATTCAGCACAATGTGTTCTACATATTTCTGTAGATGTGCCATAGAAAGCATGCTAACTGGTAGCATCTCAGATTGGTAATGCAATTGCTTGTCCAACATCTCAAGTAGTTACAGAGAGGTATGGGCACAGCCCAGACCATCACCCACACATCCCTATCCCTTGAGCCCCTCCGCTTACCCATTGATTCCATCTACATTTGTATTGTAATTAATTTATTAGCCAAGTATCTAAAAACATACAAGGAATTTGATTTGCCATACAGTCATACAGAAATAGCAACAAGACAGACAACTACATAAAAACTACATAAAACATCAACCTTAGCGGCTCGCCCACATTCCTCACTGTGATGGAAGGCAATAAAGTCTTATCTTCTTTCCTCCTTATTCTCCCGCAAAAAGGGCAGTCGAACCATCCGCGTTGGGACGATCGAAGCTCCCATGATCGGGGCAGTCGAAGCTCCTGCGGCCTGGACCTCCCAAAGTAACCCCTAACCAAGGGACCACGAGCTCCACGATGTTAAGTCCACAGGCTCCCGCGGTTGGAGCTTCCGAAGTCGATCCCCAGCAAGAGGCCGCCAGCACCGCAATGTTAGGCCGCAGTGCGAACGGAGATACGCTATGGAAAAAGTCACAATATCCGTTGAGGAAAGAGATTTTTGAAAGTTTCCTCCAATCCCCAACATAATACAAAACAAACATACATTTAACAACAGATTAAAAACAACAAAGGAAGAAAAAGGACGGGACAAATTGTTGGTGAGGCTGTCATCGTACGGCGCCACCCACTGCTTGGGAAAAGCAGTCAAAATCATCAAGGAGCACTCACATCCCGGTCATTCTCTCCTCCTCCTCTCCTGCCATGCAGAAGATTTGAAAGCTTAAAAGCACACTCCACCTGATTAGAAAACACTGTTGTCAGAGTCTTGAACAAATGTCTCATATGCTAAGGATATATCGCTGATCTGCCAATCTACCTTGTTGCAGGCCTTGCACTTTTTTTAATTTGCACTCTCTCTGTAGCTGTTGTACCATATTCTGCACTCGTTTCCTTCCTTTTTTGAATGAACTGACGTGCTCATGTATGGGTATAATATAGCATGCAAACAAATTTGCCACTGTATCTCAGTACATGTGATAATAATAAACAAATAACAATACCAATACCAATGATTTTACCAGTGGAATGCTTGCAGTGTGCTGAAGAGGAATGCTGAAGATGAATTGTTAATTCCTGGAAAGTTGCCAATATCATCCGCAATGTAAAATCCATAATAGCTTTAACAAAGCAAAGCACCTAAGGCATTTCATAATAACATTAACAGCAAATGAAAAGGGCACTGAGCCAAACAGAAACATGAATAAAGATGACCAAAGGACTTGGTTTTCAAGCGTGCTTTAAAGGAAGAGAGGAACACTTGTAGAGGTATTCGCTCAATTGTTCCTTTAAATTAAATCCGCGAGGGCATGTGCCCATAACTTAAAACCCCAACTCATCTTCCGTTGAACCCACAAGAAGCGCTCAACGAAACACTGCCTGCAGACATCCTTCCAACATTAGAGAATAACCAGAGAGCAGCAGAGCATAACAGTCAACCACTAAACAATATCTCCAGTTTGGTTGCAACTTGCCTCCATTCATTCACTGATCCTTTGCTCTTTTACAGTAGCAATTTTTTTTTTGTTGCATTCTCCCCATGAAATAGTTAGCTGAAATATCACCAAAATCATCTCCAATCTGGATCTCTCACTGCATTTACTGCCGTTCCTTTCTCTCCAATCAATCCTTTGCAGGAGGATCAAATTCTCGGGGGATTTAACATAAGCGTCAGCTATTAATATGACTGTAAAAATGGACCCACGCAGCTAACATAACCATCACGTGAACAATAGCAATCAATAAAATCAGCGGTGTTCGGGCTGGTTCCTTACATTTTTCTTTTATACAAAGATCAAGGGGAAGGACTAAGGCCATATGTAAGAATTTCATTGTTCTCTCACACCCATACTAATCAAGAATCTATTGATCTCTGCCTTAATAACATCCATTGACTCGCCCTCAACTGCCTTCTGTGGCAAGGCATTCCACAGATTCACCACCCTCTGATTGAAGACATTTCTCCTCATTTCCTTCCTAAAGGAACATCCTTTAATTCTGATGCGATGTCCTCTCGTCCTAGACTCACACACTAGTGGAAACATCCTCCCCACATCCACTCTATCCAAGTCTTTCACTATTCGGTTAATTTCATTGTGGTCTCCCCTTATTCACCTAAATTCCAGCAAGTACATGCACAGCGCCGTTAAACACTCATCATATGTTAACCCACTCGTTCCTGGGATTAGTCTTGTAAACCTCCTCTGGACCCTCTCCAGAGCCTGCACATCCTTACTCAAATAAGGTGCCCAAAATTGCTCACATTACTCCAAATGTGGCCTGTCCTTATAGAGCCTCAGCGTTATGTATGACAATAAAAGTCTCTCGATTCTTAACTCTTGACTGGACTCTTGATGTCAAAAGCTACTGGTCCACAAATAAGATTAAATCAGTAAATCTGTAGTCAAATAATGTTAATTGAGTTGGTATTTAAGAAGCTAACGGTGGTAAGAGGAAGTTAAGATGAAGGTATCCATTAATTGGCCTGGAATTAACTCTTGGAATTTCAGCCCAAGGCTTTTCATGGGCTCAAGTTTAACACATTGGGCAGCACAATGGCGTAGCGGTAAAGCTACTGCCTTACAGTGCCAGAGAACCGGGTTCGATCCTGACTACGGGTGCTTGTCTGTACGGATTTTGTACGTTCTCCCCATGACCTGCATGGGTTTTCTCCGAGATCTTTTCCTCCCACCTCCAAAGACGTATAGGTTTGTAAGTTAATTGGCTTGGTATAATTGTACAAATATAAAATTGTCCCTAGTGTGTGTAGGGTAGTGACAATGTGTGGGGGATCGCTGGTCGGTGCAGACTTGGTGTGCCAAAGGTCCTGTTTCCGCACTGTATTTCTAAACTTAAAAAAAACTAAACATTGATTGCCTTTGTTATCTTCCAAGCCAAAATACTTACAGAGGCAAGATATGAACGTTAACCCTTATCTAATCACAAGCATCGCTGCCTCTCATGTGAAAGCAGCCATATAAAGTCAAAATATGTTCTCAGATTGGAGTTGACAAGGTAGAATAACAGGGAGAGGAAGTAGTTAATTACATTTTTATTATATAAAATTGTAGATAAGCCTGCTGATCGTTTTACAGCATAGTTTGAAGGGTAAATAAAATTGAATGTTGAAAATTCCTATCAGCACAGCAATGTCGTCATTTTGATTTGAAATCATTTTGAACTGAAGGAATGGATTTGAACAATATATGTCATGTTATTTGGGGTAAATTACAAGTTTCCTATCTAGGAATGGTTAATCGATGTTACTCTAATGCTATCTCCTCAGAGAGAATGATAATTAATCACCCTCAGTGTCCCTTTAAATCTTTCCCCTCTCACCCTAAATCTAGGCCATCTGGTTTTATTCTCCCTATCCCAGAAAAAGGTCATTGTGTATCGAAACGTCACCCATTTCTCCTCTTCAGAGATGCTGCCTGTTCCATTGAGTTACTCCAGCTTTTTCTGTCTAACTTCTATATATATATATATATATACACACACACATATATATATACACATATACATATACACATATTGAGAAGGAGGAGAGATCAAGTCCATCCGATCAAGTCCTCATCCGATCAAGTCATACATCTTAATCTTCTGAATCAGTCTACCATGAGGGATCTTATCAAACGCTTGTCTAAAATCCATGCATACAACTTCTACTGCCCTGCCTTCATCAATCTCCATTGTCCCTGACCAATATCGTGGGATAGATTCCGTCAGGCCCTGGGAACTTATGTTCTTCAAGAACCCCAGCAACACCTCCTTCTCATTCTCAAACTGCCCAAGCATATTTGTATCCTCCCCTCTGACCTTGCTGTCCTCCAAGTCCTTCATCTCTGCCTCCTACTGCCACACCAAGTTTGAATTAACTTCTTAACACAGCATGGATCTGATGCGATCTAACCTTCCAGAGCAGCCTACCATGTGGAACATTGTCAATGGCCTTGCAGATGTCCGCGTAAACCATGTGTTTATCAATCCACTACGTCACTCTTCAAAGTACTCACACACACAAAGCAATGCTGACTATCCCTAATCAGTCCTCGGCCTTCCAAACGCTGGCAGATCCTGTCCCTCAGAATCGCCTCTGGCAACTTTACAACCACTGATGTCAGGCTCAGCGGACAGGATGGTGTCCTGGGATGAGAGGGGATGGGAAACTGGAGTGTCATATTTCAGAGACAACACAAAGTACAGGTCTCCACCAGTTACCAAGCATTCGGTTTCTAAAGAACCACCATTATATGAAAACAGGGCAGAGTCTTTGGATAAGATTCCAGCATTTGCACCTCTGAGATGCGTTGACATACTCTGCGAAGACAGTGGGATGCTTCTTTATTGCTGGAGCTACCTGCATAAACTCACCATCAGGAGAGCTCAGCAGGAGGAAGAGCAAGTGGAGTTGGAGGAGCAGGTGGCAGAATATGAAAACTTTGTCAAAAGGCTTCCAAGGGAGGGCCATCTTTAGAAGGATAAGAGAACCATGGTTAGACACAAAAAGCTTCTTGTCTTGACCCGAAACTTCACCCATTCCTTCTCTCCAGAATTGCTGCCTGTCCCGCTGAGTTACTCCAGCTTTTAGTGTCTATCTTCGGTTTAAACCAGCATCTGCAGTTTCTTCCTACACAAGAGAACCATGGTGATATTTTCCCTCAGGCCAATTTCTCCAGATCTGACTCTCTCCCTACCCTTTAATCACCAGTAGTCCTCTCCAGTGGGAGGCCATAGTGTTCACAAGCCTGACTCCCGATTCCCAAAACAGGCAAATAGGTCTGAGCTCTGTAATGGGAAGAGATGACCAGATATCAGGGGAAAAGTTTCAAGAATATTCTCAAAACCTCCTTGAAAAGATGCAACATCTCCACTGACATGGAGAATTCAAGACTGCACCACGGGCTTTGAGTTCACAAGTTGGGAAACCAAGTGAAAGTGGCACAAAAGTAGTAAAGCACCTCTCAAGCTCCTCACCAACAGGCCCCACCAGGTGCCTCCTGACAGCTACAGCAGAGTCTATGGTTCCCATTTGTGGCCTCACAGCCACCTCAGAACGCACAGGACCAGAGTGAAGATAGATGATCTTCGTTCCAAAGGGGCTGCTAAAGAAGAAGATCTGTGCGATGTGCGGGATCATGGTTACATTTCATGGGGGAGAAGGCAGGACAATGGGGTTAGCAGGGAGAGATAGATCAGCCATGATTGAATGGCAGAGTAGACTTGATAGGCCGAATGGCCCAATTCTGTTCCTATCATGTATGATCCTACATTTGCGAGTATCGGTTCTGTAGTGCTCAGAGCTCGAGCCTTGACAGACTGTTTTGTAATCACTCCATTACAAAGTGTTAGATGAACCACAAGGCTTTTATTAAAACATATGCAGAGAGAATAATACATAGTACTGCATTGGTATCAACTTACACTGATGAGCTAGGGACAAGCAGGGCTGATATCAGTAACTGCATTCCTTGCTCTCAAGTCCCAGACTGGATTACAAAGCATGGTCATGCGTAGTATATGTTATGAAGATTATATTGGCAGAGTTTAATATGGTTAATCTACACAGACCTGGTGAGGTCACGGAGGTTGGTCATGCGTGGTGAGTTGGTGCATTCAGCGGTCTCCTCGCCGTCATTTCCAGCTCTGGCTGCGCTCCTGGCAGCCCTGATGCAGAGGACAGGTCTGTTCCTCCAAGCCTCATCCACTTGGATGTGAAGATTCCTGCCTGGAAAGCAACATCTCTGCACCACCTTCCTTGTGGCCACGGATTAGTGCTGCCTTGCCCCACGGTCATTACCCGTGATGTTTTCAGCTCCAGTATCAGCAGAGACCTGAAGTCAATTAGTGTGCGGTAAGGCGGGCAACTGCGTGGTAATGCGCCACTAATCATCGTGAACCGTGCCAGAGGAAGCAATGGTATTGAACACCACATCCAGCCAGTAATGGCCTGGTTATTCTCACAGCACACATCTAGTGAATGATGACGTTTCCTAGCCAAGTATTCCAGGGCAGCACGGTAGTGCATGTCTAAAGTGGCTGCTTCAGAGTGAAGGATCCGAGTTCATTCCTGACCTCTGCTGCTTGTCTGCATGTTGTCCCTGTGAATACATGCATTTCCTCTGGGGGATTCATCAGCTTCTCCACCCACATCGCAAAGACGTTGGCGTTAGTGAACTAACTCGCCCTGTAAGCGGGAGGCAGGTGAACAGCCAAGAGTTCATGGGCAAGTGAGAGAGAATAGGTTGCTGACAGTCTAGTAGTGGAATGAGATTTCCCAAAGTCTGAAGAAGGGTTTCGGCCCGAAACGTTACCTATTTCCTTTGCTATACCATAGATGCTGCCGCACCCGCTGAGTTTCTCCAGCACTTTTGTCTCCCTGAGGACTGACATGGAATTGATAAGTCATAAGGTCTTAAGGTCATAAGTGATAGGAGTAGAATTAGGTCATTTGGCCCACAAGTCTACTCTGCCATTCAATCATGGCTGATCTGTCTATCCCTCCTAACCCCATTCTCCTGCCTTCTCCCCATAACCTCTGACATATGTACTAATCAAGAATCTATCTATCTGCCTTAAAACTATCCACTGACTTGGCCTCCACAGCCCTCTGTGGCAAATAATTCCACAGATTCACCACCCTCTGACTAAATACATTTCTCCTCATCTCCTTCCTGAAAGAACGTCATTGAATTCTGAGGCTATGACCTTGTCCTAGACTCTTCCACTAGTGGAAACATCCTCTCCACTCTATCCAAGCCTTTCACTATTCTGTATGTTTCAATGAGGTCCCCCCTCGTTCTTCTCAACTCCAATGACAGTTTGAAGGGACTCCTTCTGGATCTTGAGAAGTAAGAAAAAATATGTTATCGTTCAGTTATCAAAATGAATGCCAGCTTATGTAAGCTTCGAGTAATTCTAAATAATTAAAGTGTAAGCTTTCTCAGAACTTTCCATATGCAGATTTATTGCTTTGAGAACTTTCTTTCAATGAGCAGCTTGCAAATAGTGAGGTGATTGTTGTCTCTGTAACCACCACATGTCGAGATCAGGCTGAAAACATGTTCATGCCTCACTAAGAATTATCTCTTCATCATTCTGTCTTTATTGTAACCCTTGATGCCTCAAAATTTTATCTGTGTGAACTCTAGGCCCAGTAGTACATCTTTTTAATAATTCATCATATCTTCAAATTGTGTGACTGTCACTTGGAACATCAGAATATTATTAGTGTGTAGGAGGTATCACGCAAACAAATTGCGAGTAGTTTAGTTTAGTTTAGAGATACATTGTGGAAACATGCCCTTCAGCCTGCCGTGTCTGTGCCGACCAGCGTTTCCCGCACACTAACTCTATCCCACGCATACCAGGGACAATTTACATCTATACCAGGCCAATTAACCTATAAACCTGCACGTCTTTGGAGTGTGGGAGGAAACCGGAGATCCCGGGGAAAACCCATGCAGGTCACGGGGAGAACGTATAAACTATCTACTCTGTACTATCACCCAAATGCCCCAGGGAAATAAATAAGTATGGGGTGAAAATAAGGAACTGCAGATGCTGGTTTACACAAAAGGATACAAAGTGCTGGAGTAACTCAGTGGGTCAAGCAGCATCTCTGGAGAAAATGAATAGGCGACGTTTCAATTCAGGAGCCTTCTTCGGTAGATCAAAAATAGGTATAAATCAGTTAAAGAAGTTTAATGCAATCAAACCATTAATACGATTTGACGAACAGTAAATTTTGTCCTAGAATTCTTTGAGGATGTAACCAGCAGAGGTTTTAGTGGATAACCTGTAGTTGTAGTGTATTTGGATTTTCAGGAGGCATTTGATGTGCCATATAACAGGCTAATGCATAAAGTGTGCACTTGGTATTGGGAGAAGAGTGTTCACGTGGATTGAAGATGGTTATCACTTGGAAGACAGAGAGTCAAATAAACAGTTCTTATTCTCTCCCGGATGGTTGTAACAAGTGACCTAAGAATCAGTTCTTCAGCCTTCAATTATTTCTGATTTGTATTATTGATCTGGGGGCGGGGACAGAGTGTAAGATGTTCAAGTTTGCCGGTGACAAAAATAGATGGGATTATTAGAATTGTTCAACTAAATGTAGATATGTTAAATGAATGGATGAAAACTTGGCAAACAGAGTTTAACGTGGGAAAATGTGAGATTGTGTGTATGTAGTTTGTACGTTCTCCCTGTGACCGCGTGGGTTTTCTCCGGCACCTCCCTGTTTCCTCCCACTCCAATGACATACAGTTTTGTAGGTTAATTGGCTTTGGTAAAAAATGTAAATTGACCTTAGTGTGTAGGATGGTAATGCATGGGGTCGCTGGTTGCCATGGACTCAGTGGGCCGAAGGGCCTGTTTCCGCACTCTTATCTCTAAACTAAACTAAACTAAATTAGATGGTGGTCATTAGGAGCCGCGATGGAAGGAGAGCTGAATCTCTGGAATTCTCTGCCACAGAGGATTGTGGAGGCTGGGGATCTTGTATATTGAAAGAGGAATTAAATCAATGTTTGAAAGATCAGGGGCATTGGGGGCTGTGGTGCACTGACATAGAAAAGTAAATTAGGTCAGTTCACCCATGATCGCATTGAATTGCATGAGGGGCTGGATGGAGGTATGTCCTATTTCTTATGGTCAGCCTTTATTAATATGGTTAATGGCTCATGAACAGCACATACTTGGCATGAAGACCTTGTGAAATGTGCTGGAGTTTGTGCTCCTCTGTTGCTCAGTGGCTCATGCTTTGTATGAACAGGATGAAGCTCAGCATTGATGAAGGAATGGTCAAGTCCACCTGCCTGTTCGCAGGTAAAGCAGGAGCCCTTGAATAAAGCAACCAGTGCTGGTGTCAGCAGCAACATGACAGAAAAAGCCTAAGAAGTTAAAAATAAAATCTGTTATATGATGAAAGGAACCAATGAATGTCCCAAAAGAGGCATTGTAGTCAAAATCAATTCTAATTACATTGAGTTCAAATCTGTGACCTTATATCAGCTTGCTACATAAAACATGATGGACAGATTATGATGTTAGCAGAGAAGAAAAAAAGCTCAATTTGCAATTATATAAAGCATAATCCCTCCTCTCACTGGCTTCTAATCAGCCCCAGGGAAATGTGTGTAGAAAAAGTGGGAAAGCAAACCCAAATGAATCAGACAGCTGATTGAAACTTAGCAAAGCAGACTCGACGATTTAATAGATTAAGCCAACTGTGAAGCGACCTAATCTGCGAGTCCAGAAAAGTGCCTTCGACCTTCAAGCTCGAGGGCACTCTCCTGGAAAGCCTCGAGCTGGATCAACCAGCCGCGCTGCAACCGCGAGCTGAATCGACCGAACCGCGAGCTGCATCTACCAACCGCACATGCACACACAAACACTGGAGGCCAGGGAGAGCGGAGGAGCGCTGTCTGCATGATGAAGAGGAAGGTAAACGGCTGCCACAGAGTACGGTAAGTCCTTTAGAGCACAGATCCTGCTTTAGAGAGCGTGGGGGAGGGGGGGTGGGGGGGGGAGGGGAGAAGGAGAGAGAATGGGGGAGAAGAGGGGGGGAAGTAGGGGGAAGGGGGGGGGTAAGGGGGGGGAAGGTGGGGGAATAAAGGGGGAGAAGGGGGGAGACACTTTTAAGAAGTTTAATAAAGATTAACGGGCATTTTACCTACTGGTCGGCCTTCCTGATGCTCCAATGAGCCAATCAAAATGCCCGGGTCAGCGAAGGAGATGGCCTGCGGCTGCCCTCGACTGCCTGTATGTAAATAGGGACCCCACTCCACTGCACCTCGAGTGAAAAAGAACCTTGCTGACCAAATTTTACTCGCGGAGGCCCCAAGTATTCGGGAACCTCCCTCGAGCATGCAGGAGAGTTCCAGCGACCTCATAGGACCTCGTGTCGACCATGCTGCGAGTTTGAGTCCAGGGCAAACTCTTCTAAACTCGCAGATTAGGTCACCCAAGTGGGACAGGCCCTTGAGTTTGTTAGAACGTGATTCAAAAGACTTTACTATATGCAAACACGCACGCACGCACAAACACAAGGACACACACGCCACTATGTCTAAAAGGACACAAGTGCTGGAGTAACTCAGCAGGTCAGGCAGCATCTCTGGAAAAAATGGATAGGTGATGTTTCAGATAGCAACCCCTCTCAACCCGAAAGGTTACCTATCCAAGTTCTCCAGAGATGTTGCCTGACCTGCTAAGTTACTCTGGCAGCTTATGCGCTTTTGTGTATTAAACAGCATCTGCAGTTCCTTCTTTCTGCACCATCTAAACTGTATTCCACCACGTGTTTAACAGTGTTACAATTACAAAATCCATCCAGAGAGAGAGTGAGGGATATTTTTCATAAATTATCCTCCACATAACATGGAATGCTCTGGCACTATTATTCAGCAGCCCTGCAAGCAAAATCTGCAGAGTGCAACCTGGAGCCAGTGCTGGCTCTAGCAGTTTGGGATAGGAATTCATCTTGGCCTTTAATACAAAATGGTCTCATGTCAAGAGTCAAGAGTGTTTTATTGTCATATGCATCTGGATAGAAACAATGAAATTCTTACTTGAGAGAAAAAACTGTCCCGCTGAGTTACTTCAGCATTATTTTCATTTCTAAACCAGCATCCGCTGTTCCTTCCTACACACATTCTTATTTTTTAATTTAGTTTAGTTTATTTTAGAGATACAACGCGGAAACAGGCCCTTCGGCCCACTGAGTCCGCACTGACCAGCGATCCCCACACATTAACACTACCCTATACACACTAGGGACAATTTACACTTATACCAAGCATGCAAACCCAAGTCAATTAACCTCCAAACCTGTACGCATTTTGAATGTGGGAGGAAGCCGAAGATCACAGAGAAAACCCACGTGGTCACGGGGAGAACGTACAAATTCCGTACAGACGGCACCGGTAGTCAGGATCGAACCCAGGTCTCTGGCGCTGCAAGCTCTGTGAGGGCTGTAAGGCAGCAACTCTACCGTTGCGCCACCGTGCCCCCCTTGCTACTTGCTGCAGCTTTACAGATGTGTTAAATGCAAAAACATGAGACATAAATATATAATAAATGATCAGTTATGCTAGTTAAATCAGACCATAACAGTACAAGCCAAAGCGCATAATGCAATCTTAGTACTGCAAAGTCCACAGTAGATCGTTGCTGAGGACAGGTTGAGCTTTGAGTTGTACAGGGTAGTTCATGAGAACGATGGTTAATGGGAAGAAGTAGTTCTTGAACGTGGAGGTCATGGTTCCTAGGCTCTTGCACTTTCTTCCCGATGGAGGCAGCGAGTTGAGAATGTTGCCAGCGTGGCGTAGGCCTTCAATAATATCATCTGTGATTGAATAACAGCAGTAGGTGCAGATACACCTTCACACTCAAATCTCCAATCCTCTCAACTCCATAACCAGATAGGAGACAAAATTTGTGTCTATCTTCGGTTTAAACCAGCATCTACAGTTCCTTCTTACACAATCCAATACCAGATACATCTTTGTCCTTTATTAATCTCTCTATTGCATTGTAGTTTGCGGGATATTGGAATGCACAATTTAGTGGGCATATTTTGGTTGTGAAACACTTTATATACCTAATGAAACTTTGACATAAATACAGCTTTGTTCTTTAAAGAGCCAATGGGATTAATAGAATAGTAACAAAGAACTGCAGATGCTCTTTTTTATACAAAAGGACACAAACTGGTCGGAGTTTAGAGATACAGTGTGGAAATGCCCACCGAGTCCGCATCGACCAACGATCACCCATACACTAGTTCTATGCTACACAGGGACAAGTTACACAGGCCAATTAATCTACAAACCTGCACATCTTTGGAGTGTGGGAGGTAACCGGAACATCAGGAGAAAACCCACGTGGTCACAGATAGAATGTACAAACTCCATACAGACCGCACCCGTTGTCAGGATTGAACTAGGTTCTCTGGTGCTGTGAGGCAGCAGCTCTACTGCTACGCCACTGTGCTGCCCTATGCTAGAATAATTCAGGCAACATCTGTGGAGAACATGGATAAGTGATGTTTCGGGTCAAGACCCTTCTTCAGATTTCAGAAGAAGGGTCTCAGCCCGAATCGTTACCTATTCATGTTCTCTAGAGATGTTGCTAGATCTGCTGAGTTATTCAAGCTCTTTGTGTCCTTCATGAAATTGATAGAGTAATAGTGTGGTACAGCACAGAAACAGGCCCTTCAGCCCATCTTGTCTATCCCAACCAAATTGGAATAATGGGCACGTCCAATTTGCCTGCATTAGGCCCAAATCCAAGGTGAGATTGTAAAGATTTAATAGGAACCCACGGGACAACCTTTGCGCACAAAGCCTGGTGGGTACATGGAACGAGCTGCCAGAGGAGGTAGTTGAGGTCGATACTATAACAACATTTAAAAGACATTTTGACAGGTACATGAATAGAAAATAGAGGGATATGAGAGCAGGTGAGACTAGAGTAGATAAGGCATTTTAATCGGCATGTTTAAGGTGCGCCAAAGGGCCTGTGTCCATGCTATATGACTCTATGACTCAATCTGCCTCAAAATCCTTGCGTACGTATTTTGAGGGATATAGTGTGCGTGCGTATCTGTCTGTGATCTCTGAGTTGATGATATCGCGGCTCTGGGCCCTGGGCTGGGGTTCGAGCTGGTGCGGGGTCCGGGGGCTGCACCAGCTCGAACCTCCCTCCCCCCTCCCGTGGCTGGTTGCATTGGGGAAACGGGTTGCGTTGGGGGAAGGGGCGAGTGGTGGAATATTGCGTTGCGGGGAACGAATCCCAAAGGGTTCCACTTGGGGTAGGGAAGGTAGAGGGATTATGGACAATGTTAACAAAGGCAGGACTCCCAGTCCAATGACAACATTTGTAACATTGTAGTAAGGAGAGGGAGGGAGTGGGGGAGGGGACGAGGAGAGGATTGTTGTTTCATGTTATTTAAGCAGATAGAGGGATAGGGGGGGAGAAGGGAGGGGAGAGGGGTTTATAGAGGGAGGGGTGACTGAGGGTAGGGAAAGGAGGGGGGAGAGAGAGTAAGGGAGGGAGTGGTGGGGAGGAGGAGAGGGGAGAGAACGGAGGATGAAGAGGATGGGGAGGGAGCGTTGGGGGATGAGGGGAAATGAGTCGCGCCTGCACAGATGGGGGCTATGGGTGAGTGGTGGAATATTGCGTTGGGGGAACGGGGCCCAACGGGTCCCACTTGGTCTAGTGTCCTATAAAGCTGTAATTGTGTCCACTTCTAGAGCTTCCCCTGGTAGCTCTTTCCAGATACGGACAACTCTCTGGGTGAAACAGTTGCTCCTGAGGTTCCTCTTCAATCTTTCCCCTCTCAACTTAATCCAATGCCTTCTAATTTTAGGATCCTCTACCCTGGGAAATGACAGTGAGTGTTCACTTTATCCATGCGTCCCATGATCTTGTACACCTTTCAGAGAAGGTCACTTCGCAGCCTCCTACACTGAAGAAATATTGCCCAGCCTATCCAACCTCTCCCTTTAACCAATGCCCCAAGTTCAAGCAAGGTGCTGGTGAATATTTTTTGCACCCTTTCCAACTCAATGGCAGCGTTTCAAAAACTGGGCAACCAGAACTGCACAAAATGCAGTAAAAGAAGGCAAATAAAAAAAGTCAGGTATATAAATATATTGGCAATGCTTTGAATCAGCAGTCTTATACCTCAGCATCCATCAGTCTTAACTGTGCTTGATTAATATTGTAAATTATTTTAGTCTGGTACAATGTAACATGACCTGGCACAGATCTGCCTATATTGGAGACATAATTAAACATATTAGAGGTAATTGTGAAACACTAAAATGTGTGTTTGAGACCAGATTAAGCTATTGTTGGATTCTGCAAAGAACAGCTTCTTCCCCACAGCCATCAGGCTATTAAACACGACATCAAACAAGTGCTGGACAATAACAGTCTATTGCACTTTATCTGTTTATTTATGTATGTATTGTTGCTCTATGTACCACTGTTTGTAGCACGTTAGTACCTGCACTAATGTAAAGCACTTTGGTCAACAAGAGCTGTTTTTAAATGTGCTATAAAAATAAAATTGACTTGATATATGGTCTATGGTATATAGACACACCAAACTTTTATCTCCTCTTCTGTATTATGTTTACATATTCTGTTGTGCTGCAGCAAGCAAGAATTTCATTGTTTAAGAAGGAACTGCAGATGCTGGAAAATTGAAGGTAGACAAAAATGCTGGTGAAACACAGCAGGTGAGGCAGCATCTATGGAGAGAAGGAAATCGTCAACGTTTCGGGTCGAGACCCTTCTTCAGACTCTGAAGAGTCTGAAGTGTCTGAAGAAGGGTCTCGACCCGAAACATTGCCTATTTCCTTCGCTCCATAGATGCTGCCTCACCCGCTGAGTTTCTCCAGCATTTTTGTCTACCTAAGAATTTCATTGTCCTATCTGGGACACATGACAATAAAACTCTTGACGCTTGAACTTAAAGATTGATCTGTGTGGCTGTACTTCAAAGAGGTAAGAGAAAGGATTTTGTTTAGTGTAGAGATACAGCGTGGGAACAGGCCCTTCAGCCCACTGAGACCAGCGATCTCCACACATTAACACCACCCTAAACACACTCGGGCCAATGTTTACATTTCCACCAAGCCAATAAACCTACAAACCTGTACGTCTTTGGAGCATGGGGAGGAAATCGCAGATCTAGGAGAAAAACCACATGGATCACAGGGAGAACGTATAAGCTCCGTACAGACAGCACCTGTAGTCAGGATCTAACGCGGGTATCTGGTGCTGTAAGGCAGTAGCTCTACTGCTATGCCACCGTGCTGCCCTGATAATTGGCCTAAGGACCTTATCAAGCACCTGAAAAGGTTCCAAGAGCTATTTTGAAAGAGTTAACGGTGTGGAGATAGGGCTCCAAAAAAATACGGACATTTGTTACGCGGATTCCTGAAAGTCCTCTGGGGAAGTTTGGAAATTCCAAGATTGAAAGAAACTTGTCTGGGAATCAACACCAACTGGAGAATGACCATCCTTTGCTAATCAAGGTCCATCTACAGGAAAGCAGTAAAAGACAAGTAAAAATAAAGTAAACTAGAAGAGAACACAATTATTAAGGAGGCCTTCAGCATAAAGCAAGAGAAAATGCTCGAGCTATGAGTTATACCATTAGAAAGTCAAAGTGGAAAAGGTTGCCTCAAGGTTCCAACTCTATGTGTTAAAAAAAAAAGCTGACAAGCTCCAATGTATAGCAAAATCAATTGGCAAAGCATTTCATTAATTCTGTCTATTGCCATCACAATAGAATTGAATTGTGACCATTTTTTGAACTGAATCTTCATATCATTGACAATCCCAACTCAGACATTATAGCTCTTGTCCTTTCCTTGAGTACATGATGAATTGCTCAAACAGACGTCTATTGTCTTATGTCTCGAACACGTGTGCTTTTGGCACATTGACCTTCATCAGTCAGAGTATTGGGTATAGAAGTTGGGAGGTTATACAAAATGTTGGTGAGGCCACATTTAGAATATTATGGTCAGTTGTGGGCACCATGTTACAGGAAAGGTGTTGTCAAGTTAGAAAGGGTACAGAAAAGATTTACGAGGATGTTGCCAGGACTCGAGGGTCTGAGCAGGCTGGGACAATATTCCTTGGAGTGCAGGGACATGAGGTGTGATCATTGTCTATTGTCTATCATATAAAGGTGTACAAAATCATGAGAGGAAAAGATCGGGTAGACACACAGAATTTGTTGTGCAGAGTAGAGGAATTGAGAACCAGAGGACATAGCTTTACGGTGAAGATGGAAAGATTTAATAGGAATCGGAGGGTTAACTTTTCCATACAAAGGGTGGTGGGGGTTTGGAACGAGCTTCCAGAAGAGGTAGTTGAAGCAGGGACTTTAACAAACAATTAGATAGGTCCATGTATCCATGGTTTAGACAGGTTTAGAGGGATATGAGCCAAATGCAGGCAAGTGGGACTAGTATAGATGGAACATGTTGGTCGGAGTGGGCAAATTGGGCCGAAGGGCCAGTTTCCACGCTGTACGACTATGACAAGTTTCCTGGCTAAATCCTGCAAAGAAAAACTAGAATAAAATCACAAATGGAAAAAGAATAGAACAATAGGACTAGGTGAAGTAAGCTTAGGTGTTAGCAGGAACAAATTGGGCGTAATGATTTGGAAAATGCTGAAAACCTTTGTAAACATGTTTTGTTTAATATATACAAACATTGCAGTTATTTGTAATGATAGCATATATATAAACACACATATGATATGGATCATCCATTTTCTCCATTCTGATAAATGTCAAACAAGTAGAGTTAAATTCCACTTGCATCAAGACTTTGATTCAATGCTTCTTCACTGAATTTATCCTCCTGAGGACAGACAGATTATCTCGCTGCCCTTAGACCACAGCTACATAAATCCCCAACCATTTGTCTGCCCTTTGCCATCATTGACAGAACCTGATACACTGTAATTAATCAAAGGTAAATAACTGGTATTGTAAAAATTCTCCAAAACAATAAGCAATGAGAATGGAAAGTGGCAGTGAAGAATGAGACACAGGAGCAGAGACAACAACTGAAGAATCTATTGAGGAGAATGTTCCTGTTATGCTTTCCCACCCAATTTTGATTTTGTTAATATTGTGGGCTTAACGGGAACTGCCAACATTCCTAATTAAAACACCAGTGTTAGTTGGACGTGGACTTTGAGTTTCTGCATCTTTTAGCCCATAATGAAGTTGCATCGTTTAATTAAAATATAATGTTGATAACAAGATGGTAAGGATAATGCCTTGAAGACTATTGATATCACCTGGATGTCACTTTCATCTGATTCAGGCAACAGGAAAAACTCAAGAAAAAGTCAAGTATGATTGTTCTCCTGGTGGGTCCTTTCTGTGGGTCTTGAGATGGCTGAAGAGGCCGATCCTGGAGCCACAGACTTTGTGTCCAAGTAGTGAACCTTGGCCGGCCCATCACAGATACTGACCTCCCCACCATCGAAGGGATCATCAGGAAGAACTGCTTCCGGAAGGCAACAGATCTCATCCACAGCACCCTGGCTACTCTCTCATCTTTCTGCCACCACCAGGAAGAAGGTAAGGAGCACAAGAACCATGACCTTAAAGTTCAAGACTTGCTGCCAGAAGTTCATGGTCTCATACCCCTATACCTTTTTCCTGATCATAGCAGAAAGATGAGAGAGTGGTCAGGCTGCTGTGGGTGAATTTGGTACATGGTATGACCCTAACAACAACACTATCTCTCGGTAAACTAGACCATGATAGTACGTCAAAGTATGCAGTGCAACTTTAGTAGATCGTTGCTGAAATAGTGCAGGAAGAAACTGCAGATGCTGATTTATACCAAAGATAGACACAAAATGCTGGAGTAACTCAGCGGGATGGGCAACATCTCTGGATAGAAGGAATGGGTGACGTTTCGAGTCAATATGAGTCTGAAGAAGGGTCTCGGCCCAAAATGCCACCCATTGCTTCTCTCCAGAGATGCTGCTTGTCCTGCTGAGTTATTACAGCACTTTGTGGCTAGCTACGGTGTAAACCAGCATCTGCAGTTCATTCTTAAACTATCTCAGCAATGATCTACTGTGGAGATTGCAATGCTAAGGTTGCACCACATACTTTGACTCGTATCACCATGGTCTGATTTACCTAGAAAAAGTGATGATTTATTGTATACATTGCATTTAATATGGCTCTAAAGCTGCAGCAGTGGGTAGGTGCTATAGACCTGCACAGGAAGGTAGATGATCCCACCCCTGTGAGTCCCGGGCAGATGGGGCTCATCAGCCTGGGAAGGCAGTCCATCTAGGAGAGGGAAAACTGATTTAAAACCTCCACTGCCTTGTGGCCATATCCAGTCATGGAAAAGGCTCCAGGAGTAAACCTCAAGAAAATCCGGAGTCGGATCCCCTAAGGCAGTTCTCCGTTGTCTACAACCTCGCTCTGGCAGCTGCTGCGATGGCGCTAGTGCCAAACTGTAACGGCCCTGCTGTTCCTTTGGATCGATCAGCGACGAGGGGGGACGTGCTGCATGGCCAACAGCCTGTCCTCCATATGAGACCTCCCAGGCTTGCATCCGACCACACATCACCTACAAACTAGGATGCATCACCCATTGTCAGTTATGACTGAGGGGGGCCTACTACTACTAAAGCTGCAGCAAGTAAGAATTTCACTGTTCTAGTCTGGGTGCATATGACAATTAAACACTCATGACTCTTCAATCATACACATTGAACATTACCATGATACTTTGCCATCAAGCAAACCCAGCTAATAGATTCTACTACATACTTAAACTATTTTTGAATTAGTTATGATTTTGAATCTCCATACATGTCCATGTATTTTTTTGTTTTGTTTTTTTGTTGTTGTTTTTTTGTAGTTGTTTATTTTATTAGAAGTTAATACAGTACAAAACAATACAGTGACACCTAATTTTAGGTGCCAACTATGTCATAACATAATACATTCTATGTACAACCTCTACTTTTATAATGTCCATGTATTTCTTTAGCTTCAATGCTGAACTTTATTATAGTGATAATTGTGTCAACTTGTACAATGATAAACAATTTTAATCAATCTCATTCCCCATCCGCAGAATGTTGGTTATCGGTACAATGTTTATGGAGAAAATTATTTGGCACCTGAAACTATTAATGTCATATCATAATGCAATATTGTTCAAACAAAAGACAGCTTAGGAATCGTAGACATTTGATTGATAAATTCCAACTGCAAGGTACAGACACATTGCCTGATATCTACCACTAATATCCTTTGCATAATTTACAGATCTGCCTTTTTATTTTGCAATGACGGATATCGCATTGGAGATAAATAAGACGACTTCTTGTTCGTTTGCTTATTTCATTAATATTTTGTCATCATACTGCTAAGTTTAATAATTGATATTAAATCTTACGGTGGAGGCACAAAATATTACAGATGCTTGAATCTGGAGCAAAAGGCTACAAGTTACAACCACACCTTCCGTTCCCCAACAGGGCTCACTCATCCTTCCCCACCTCTCCCTCCCACTCCCCAGGCACTCTCACCTGCAACCATGGGAGGTGTAACACCCATCCATATACCTCCACCCTCACCATCACCCAGAGACCCAAATACCCCTTCCAGGTGAGGCAGAGGTTCACATGCACCCTCTCCAACCTTGTCTACCGTATTAGGTGCTCTCAATATGACCTTCTATATCTCAATTTGTCCAAGCGCCGACTTGATGGGCACTTTGCACTCTGTCCGTCATGTCCACTTGGTTTGGTTTAGTTTAGTTTAGCGATACAGCGTGGAAACAGGCCCTTCGACCCACCGAGTCTGCACCGACCAGCAATCCCCTCAGATTAACACTATCCTGCACACATTAGGGACAATTGTTACAATTACATTAAGCCAATTAACCTACAAACCTGTTCGTCTTTTGAGTGTGGGAGGAAACCAAAGATGCCGGAGGAAACCCACGCTGAACCCAAATGGTTGCTATCCATTTGAAATCTCCTCCCCATCCTAACAGTGACCTATCTGCCCGTGACCTTCTCCCCTGCCAAAGTGGGACCAAACACAATCCAGAGGAAGAGAACTTCATATTCCACCTCGGTAATCCACAACCCAAAAGCATGAACATGGAATTACAGGCATCCCAGTCTCTCTCGGTCCCTCTATCCACCCAGATCCTTCCACTCACTCCCTTATTTCCCACAATATCCTGCCCCCATCACCCAGCTTCCTCCCCATCTACTCGTCACCTCTATAATCCTCCATTGGGTCCAATCTGTTCCAATCTGCTCATCCCACCATCCCTTGTTTTGTTCCCATGCTCCATCTTCCATCAGCTGGAGCCCCCTGGTCACTTCCACCCAACACATCACAGTCTCTGCAGATATCTCCACTTTCTTTCCCCCACCTGACTCCATCCATCAATTCACTCTTCCTCGCTGATCCACCTACCATCATGTCAGCTCTTTCCCTCCGTCTGAACTCATTATACTAGCTATCTCACCTCCATTCTTTCAACCCAGAGCAAGAGTCTCAACTCAGCCTAAGAGCTGAGTAGACCAGTCCAGTGAATCCCTGGACCTATTCCCCAAGAGGGGATGGGATGCAATAATACATTGTCCTGGGCAATAGCTGAGGCAGCCAACTGCATTTTTGTGAAGTTTGGGAGACTATTTCATGTGCAGGAAAGAATGCTGTAATGAGACCCAATCTTTGCATATCCCCAATTCTGGACTTCCCTCACGTCACTTTAATAGTAAGATTAAATGAGAACTTACCAGTTTGAAGTTTGATCTTTATTTTATGAGGAGTTACGATGAGGGATTACGTGAAGACCCCGCCAGCACGCATGCGCGACATTCTTCAAAGCAGCGGTGTGAAATCACGGATACGAAGTTGACTGAATGTATAGTAAGATAAGAGAACTAAAATACCAGTTGACCTTTATATAGAGGGTTGGGAACGGAGGGCACGTAATCCCTCATCGTAACTCCTCATAAAATAAAAATCAAACTTCAAACTGGTAAGTTCTCATTTAATCTTACTATTTTACTGCGGAGTCACATGAGTAACTACGTGAAGATTTCAAAGCTCTGTGATTTCATGCCGTGGAGACGGGTCCATGCATCACACACTACATCAGTGAAGAGCTAAATTTAATAATGCATTCAGACATGACATAGGTATAGACATGTTGATGCTATTAATGGACACATAGTGATAATAGTAACCTCCCTCAACCGGGAGGAACTATAAAAAGAGTTGGCAAATACCCCTGGTCTAGCAAAGGGTATTTCTAAAATGTTTGGAAATCGTTCGTTAGACCATCCTGCAGCCACCGGGATGTGGTCCCGCGAAACGTCCATCCCCTGCTGCTGATACAAGTCTCACTCCACCCAGGCTGCAACTGTATGTCAGTGTTCACTCCTGTATCCCAGAACCCATATTAACCACCGGGTGATGGTCTATAGTAATATTATCTTATGAGGCTTCATGTGACTAACAATCATTGCTAGTTCAGAGTCGCTAAGGCTCGAGTGACCTTAACATACTGGTCGAGATGTGTGGCCACACACAACCGAAGGTCCATGGGATATGCCAACAATTCTAGTTTGAGACCTAATGTCCCTGGCGTATTCTGCTGATTAAGTCATAACATAACTGTAATTTCCCTGCAGAATAATCATCTTGTCCAGTCACCGCTATGCAAAACTGGACCCGTTGTGCTGACTCAGCGCCATGAACATAACCACTTGGTTAGTGAGTCAAGGACAGGGATGTTCCAATGTTAACATCCCAATCTCTGCATATCTGGCCTGGGGGGTGTCGAGTTGAAGATACCCTTTATAATCTAGATATCAAAAGGTGACCTGACAGTGGATTCTGCTCCTCACAGGCAATATGCTGAGAAGGTAGTGCGGCACAGTAAATGGCACTCTTTTAATGATTGTGAAATCCCATATGGAACTGAACTTCAAGACGTCGGTCATCCGTTTCAACTTATATGTTTACAAAATACTTCCCATCCCTATGAGGGAAGTACTGTGTGTTTGGTGCTATCCCTGCAATTGCAGTGAGCACGTCAATAATTTGATTTGACAATTCTTAGCCGCAGGAACGGTCTTCCCAGTCTGCAATGAATTGATTTACGTATGCAGAGGATGGTTTCCCAGTCACGGCTAACCAGCAATTTTGTGCCTGGAAATAAACATAGAAGGTTCTATCATCATTCCCTACATCAGCGGGAATCATAGCTGTATAGGCCAGTCAGGCACTACGAAAATGCCTGAAGCGGGAACTGCTGAATTTGCAAGACCCGTCTGGTAAGGTAAAATGGAGGGAGACAAAAAGGCATTCTTCCCCAGTGTAGCGAGAATGCATCCATCGCCACTGATACGCCACATATTTTGCAACTGGCGATGGAGCCTGGATGCAACATTTTGATCTTTAGGTGTTCCATCGAGCCCACAATGTCCTTGAAGAGTTGCAATTCCACATCCATTCTGTGTTGTCATTGTGTTTATCTGATGATACGCCAATGCCAATGAAGTTAGGTAAACTATTACCGGATACATTGGCTTGATTGCACCCATGTGATTAACATATAATAGCACCAGAGTGTAGCAAGTTAGACTTGAGCATGCAGATTATGCATATTCGCACAAACCTTTAATCCACAGAATGCACCTAGTGTGAATAGGTAGTTGATACCATAAAACTGAATAATTGGTAACTCATGCAAACCCCATCCGCCTCCGTAACTAAAGATGGTATTTAGTAATTATCCATCTTTAAGCAATAGCATCAGTTAGTAATTAACTGACGAGTACTGATGAAGGTTAGTGGGGCAACGCTGAATATTGTTTGTCCACTATGGTGACTTTGATAGTTTCAGCTGGGAATAGCATAGGTCTGGTAGTAATGATCTACATGGTACCTGTGAGCTTGCTCCTTTGCACGCCGTATAGCTCTGATGGTGCAAAAAGCGCAACTAGCACAGCTGAACCCAATATATTGCCAATCCCAGACAATTTAATAATTTCAGTTGGTATCAACTTAAATTGAACTGGATGGTTGAGAATCCAATTTCTGCACGATAGTTTGTGGCTGATACGGCTGATTTGGCAAAATACAGTGTTTTGGGACATCATCCAGATAGCCCATAATAATAGCTTTGGTTCTGAGCAGCCGAGCACTGGTTTTAGTAATTTGGTAGACAGCCTGGGGCTGAAGTTTGCTCATTTTGCAATGCTTTTGACTGTAACATTGTTCCATCCAGCTAAATTTCAAATATCTTTGGTGAGCCCAGTGAGTGGAAACTGTTCTCCTGTTGTGAGACAGTAGTGAAGTTTTCTATTCAGAAAAGTCTATACTGCATTTGCGAGTTGAACCGGTATCTTTCATTGTGACAATGAGCGGCCCACAACTGCGGCCTGTCTTGAAAGGCAACTCTGTCTTGCATAAAACAAGTGTAAATTTACCAACTTGTAAATGGTCCACATACCTCATATTTCGGAAAGAACCAGACCCACCAACCTTCATGGTTATTGGTGGTCTTGTGGTAAGCCCAAAGGCCCCTGTTGTGGTTTCTAATTCCGCCCCAGATTTGGAGAGTAGGATTGCTGGGGTGCGTGACCCAAATCCCTGATGCCTACAGACATATTACAATTCTTGTACAACTTCTTATTTTTAATTTAATAATAAAACAGCCGGTGTGAAAGGCAATGATAGAAAGAAGAAAATAGAAAGTGTCGTAGGAAATGGTGATGGTGCTAGTTCGTGATATGGTAAGAAAAGCCCAAAAAAGAGATAGATAGACAAGAGAGTAGAAACGAATAGTGAGAGACAGGAAGAAGAAAGAAGAAGCTAGAGAAAAAGAAGGAGAAGAGATTAAGAGAGATATATCTATTTAATATCTTTACCCACCCGTCACCCGGTTCTGAACCATTTAATTTCTAAGGTTATGTTGCACCATATGCTTGTAAGAAGTCGATAAAAGGAGACCAAATCTTTAAGAATTGGTCTGCTTTGCCTAATAGGAGGAATCTCATTTCTTCAAGATGTAACGTTTCCGACATATTTGAAATCCACATTTTAAACGTTGGCGTGGGTGCATTTTTCCAAAATTTAAGTATGTTTTTTGCTGTTAGTAAACCATAATTAATAATCATTCTATGATTTTACTTCGGAGTCATGTGAGCGATTCCGTGAAGAAGACCAGCCAGGCCCCATGCGCACCAGTACGTCATTGGCGCAAGCACCAGACTGGCAGGACAGAACTCCTGCCCATGGTAAGTTAAACCTAAAAGGTAAGTTCGGTTTTTTACTTACCAGGGGTTTACAGGCAGGAGCCTCTTTTCACAGAGGTTTTCCTGCCAGTTTCGCAGCCCGACGAGTGTGCCGGTTATGGAATGTGGGGAAACACCATTCCGACCGCGGAAGCGGGTAACCGGCAAATTGATCGGGTTGCGAGATAAGGAGCCACAGACAGTACAGTCAGTGGCTCCCAGCCTGAGGGGATGCCGTTAAAACGGCAAGAAATTCAAGCAGAGTCGCTGACAGTGTAGTCAGCGGCTCCCCAGCCTGCGGGGATGCCGTTGGAATGGCAAGAAATTCAAACAGTCGCTGACAGTAGGGTCAGCGCCTCCCAGCCTGTGGGGATGCCGTTGGAATGGCAAGGAAGCAACGCTGGAGTCACTGACAGTGGGGTCAGTGGCTCACAGACGTTAGTCCCCAGGCAAGGAATTAAATTGGACTCATTCAGCCCTATTTGGACTCAGGTGAGTCGGGCTATAAAGAGTTTCTCCTTATAATAAAATGTATGTATTTTATAGTGGTTTTCTTAAAGTTAAAATCTTAAGGGAAAGTTAAAATCATAAAAAGTTATTGTTATATGTTTCTGACAATGTAATCCTTGTTGTTTAGCACAAAGTTGATATGAATTATTTTTACCCTTCACAGGTAAAGCTGTACACTAAAAATGTTGATTTAGTGAGCTCACACTGTATAGCATGGGCCTATGGGACAGGCCGCGCCAGCAGCGCCTGACAGGGCTGCTTCATGTATGAAAGTGCCGGCCTACGGGAGAGCCATGCCAGCAGCGTCTGATACAGGGCTGCTTCATTGTGACATTACTGGCCTACGGGAGAGCCGTGCCAGCAGCGCCTGATGCAGGGCTGTTTCATGTCAAAAAGCACCGGCCTTTACGAAAGGCGGCGCCAGCAACGCCTGGGACACACATATCTGCTCACCCACGGAGTCGGGAGATGATTCTCCTCCGGGGCTGGATAGCAACGCCCACGGAGTCGGGGGATGAATTCCTCACCGGGGCTAGATAGTGCGTTTGAAATGACTATCCCATATACAGCAACTGTTGCATACAGTGCTACAGAGGTCTCCCTCTCGGAGGCAGCGACCAAGATGGGTCAGGATCCTGCTGACACTGAGTCTCAGGGTATGGCCGTGCAGCATACCCCAAGGGATGAAGGGCACATGTCAGAGGTATCTTTTCCTGACAACAAAGTTGCCATCCCAGTAGAATATTCTATTGGGTTAAGGCCAATGGGTTCGTATCAGTATTGGTATCCTGCGGCAGCGCCTGTTTAGAGCTGCCTACGAATCACCCTCTCAGAGGAGGGAAGAGCAAAAGGTCAATATATAACTGACTCCAGACTCTAAAGAAGTCAATAGTACATACTTAAGCACATATGTGCCGGCAGTGAACAACGCCAACAGGGGGATGTGAGAGCCAGCCGCTGAATCTGTTATACAGGTAGGCCTATTCTACAGGGGAAGAAAGCCTGGCAGATGTATCAATTAGGCCAGCAGCGGGCAAAAGTTATCGTTCAGAACGCACCCCAGGCGCTCATCGGCAGTAGCGGTTCACTGGAGCTGGGGGCAGCATGATAGCTCAGAAATTCCATGCACCTTTCCAATCATACTCAACAAAATGGCTCTAGCACTTCCAAAATATAGGTAGTGCACCGTTCACAAGTTGTAATATTTACATTTATTTTGTACAACACACAAAGGGTAAAAATATTTGGTTGAGGCACAGTCGGAGCATTCCAAGCAAGTTTGGATTATGGCCAGGGTTTGGAAATTGGGCAAAGGTTCTCATGCAAACCACCCATGGAATAAGGCAGGAGTGGCATGTTATTATGAAGAATGGAGAGTGTCGGGCAAATGAGCTTTCCGAATATGAAAACCTATTTTGCTGTCTACAACAGATTCATAGGGTCAGAGATCATCCTATACAAATCCCATTACAGAGGTTATCAAAGACAATATAACTGTACTATAACAGTAAAGCTTTGGGGTATGGGATAAACTGTTGTTGGTCATTGGGATTTACCTTTAATAATTATTAACCTTGACTCCGCCTTGTGGCAAGAAATTGGAGTTATAGCAATCTGTTACAAAACTGAGTTTTTTTCCATCAAGAGTAATTGGCAATGTAGCAGCTGTGTTCAGCCGAGCAAATCAAGGAACTGATATCGTGTAGTAGCAATTAGACCATTGTTATTGTCAGCTGAAGCTACCTCAGCCACAATGATGAAACATAACATAGAAACATAGAAATTAGGTGCAGGAGTAGGCCATTCAGCCCTTCGAGCCTGCACCGCCATTCAATATGATCATGGCTGATCATCCAACTCAGTATCCCGTACCTGCCTTCTCTCCATACCCTCTGATCCCCTTAGCCACAAGGGCCACATCCAACTCACTCTTAAATATAGCCAATGAACTGGCCTCAACTACCCTCTGTGGCAGAGAGTTCCAGAGACTCACCACTCTCTGTGTGAAAGAAACAGTATTCAGCATTGCTGAACATGACAATAACTCATTGAACTTGAACTTGAAACTCGCTACAGTAGTGTGGTCAGTCTAATTCAGTAATTACAAACTGATGCTTAGGACTTTAAGATGAGAAGTTCCAAATACCATCACCTACTTGGAGGTATGGGAGATTGCATGAGTTACCAATTCTTTCAATTGTTAGTATCAACTAAATATATACACTAAATGCACCCACGGGTAAGGGGTTATTGAGCAAATATACATATTCTACATGCTCAAATTCAAGTTGCTATCCTACGATGGTGACATATGTTAATCACATGGTAATCAAGTAAAAGTATCCTGTAATTAATCACCTTTGCCACTGGTGTATCATCCAGTTCAGATCGATGATAACACAGAATAAGTGTTGGATCTCAAAGTATGATGAAAGTATGGTTCAATACTACATCGAATATCGACATGTTGGAAACGATTCACTGATTGCAAAAATATGTGGCGCAACAGTGCGGAGAAACAAAGGTACCTCCGACACAAGTTCTCGCTTCAATAAGAGGAATGGTCTTTTATGTCTTCCTCATTTTTGCCTCATTAGCCGGGTCATAAAACAGTCAGCAAGACCTCGCTTGGGTCCATACTGTCGGACTGGCCAAGCGTCCATGTTGCCTGCTTCATCAGGCATTATGGCACAACGGTATACGGTTATTCCAAAAACCAAGAACTGTTTCAAAGTGTGGTTCAGGAGACCGGCCTTTGCACAGTAAAACAATTATTGACTTACACATTTTGAATGGATTGACTTATGCCTCGGGTTGTCATATCAAGCCATGAAGGTGCTCACTGCAGTGTGCAGGGATAACACCCAAAAAAGCAGTACATTTCTATTGAGGGGATCAGAAGTGTATTTTTTTAAGTGTTAATGTTACCTTTAATACGGTACAGATTACTGATGTTTTCCAGTTCATTTTAAATGGTATTTGACAATAATTCAGTTATAGAGACACTACAGCTGCAACATAAGGGAACTACGTTGTCGGGTTCAACCCGGATATTGAGTTGTTAAAAGATCTTGACACAAGTTCTCCTACTACAAGATTATGCAGTTGGTTATTGTAAATGTGTGAGCATTACTTCACCAAGGGGTTCCAGCTACATCCTTAGTTATGACACATATCAGCACAACGACGGCAAACATTGCAAACGCTGTGGCTAGATAGGATGGAATTGGCTGCAGGTGCCATTACATTTTACATTCTGGTCTACACAAGCAGAATAGACTAGGGATAGTATGATTTAAGGTCATTTTGGATACCCCACAGTCTCACGTCTATGTTATCAAGGCCACCAGAATCCTAAGTAGTACGGAATCAGCATTGTTTATTAGTCAACAAACAACTACACAAAGGAAGGTCAGTTCAGACTATTTCAAGGTGGCTGCAGCAGGTTCTGGGTTATACAGGTATTAACACTGACAATTGTATATCTCATTCCACCAGGTCAGCATCAATGTCAGCATATCATTTAGATAGTATGTTTAGATCTCTTTCCAGTAGGGCAGCAGCTACGTCAGCGGCCAAGGTGAGGGACGTGCCCATCGATCATATTTTGGCAGCCGCCGGATGGATTGATGTTTCAGAATTTCTATCATCGGCCGATTGCCGATCGAGGGCTCTTTGCCAATGCTATTTTAAGTTCTGTTTAAAGTGCCCTGGGATAGAGGGGTACTGTTGTTTGTTTATATTTTTAAAATAAACTTTATTACTGCATTAAATGCAATGTTACTACTAATGCATTAATTTCTCATTCGAGTCAATCACTGCAGTGAGATGCTGAGATTTGTAATCTGCGGCATGAAATCACAAAGCTTTGAACTCTTCACGGAATCACTCATGTGACTCCGAAGTAAAATAGTAAGATTAAACGAGAACTTACCAGTTTGAAGTTTGATCTTGATTTTATGAGGAGTTACGTTGGTGATTACGTGCCCGCCACGCCCAGCCGTCTCTCATAAAGGATCATCTGGTAGTTCTCCAGCCACGCATCTTACTATGTCACTTCGGTGTTGTTATTTGCTGCTTTGAAGTTTGGTGCGCATGTGGCCTGGCGGGTCTTCTTCACGTAATCACCAATCACCAATACTCCTCATAAAATCAAGATCAAACTTCAAACAGGTAAGTTCTCATTTAATCTTACTATTCTATTACTTGATTTGAATTGTTCTAAAATACACTACAACAAGTTCAGCGGCACGCATGGGTTCTTTGTTGCTGCAAATAATGTATGGATCTCGGTGTACTTGTGAACAAGTGTGGGTGTCATACTGAAGCTAATTTTAGCAAGACTTTTGAATATATATATGTGACCCATTTCAAGTTTCAGTCTCTCCATATGCAGAGAGCTATATTTTCTAATAATCTAAATGAGGCAATATGTTGCATTCAATTAGAGCTCAATGGTTTAATTAATGCACCTCTAACGCTCTGTGGTGCGCAGAAATCTGTTCCCTTTGGGCTTTATGGATAGGACATAGATTCAAGTTGCTAATACTTCTGAAATATTCCCTTAAAGTAGTACTGCAGTAAGTGTTCCTTTTTTGTGTTGCCTTAGGGTTCAATTCGTAAAAGAAAAGATGTAAGTTACTAGCAATCCACTTAATTTTATGAGTTGTGAACTTCAAACAATTAATCTGCAAAAGGTTGCACACACAAAAATTATTGTACAAAGAGACTACAAACTGTTATTTAATCAGGATGTTTTAAATTAATAACATTTTTTAAAAGGGATTTATAATCCAATTAATCTGTCTTCCTCTGGTCAATTTATCCAATGGTGCATTTCACAGAAGGGTCTGAAGTCTGAAGAAGGGTCTCAATCCAAAATGTCACCCATTCCTTCTCTCCAGAGATGCTGCCTGTCTCATTGAGTTACTCCAGCTCTTTGTGTCTATCTTTGGTTTAAACCAGCTTCTGCAGTTCCTTCCGACCCAGACTGACCTTTCTGTCCTCTGTTGCCAGAGTGAGGCCACATGGAACACACATGGAGGAACCACCTCATTTTCAGCTTGTGTAGCTTCCAAATCAACACTACGTCTATTGAATCGGTGACGTTTCGGGTCGAGATCCTTCTTCAGACCGAAACCTAAACCATGACTGCAATTCAAATGTGGGAATAGCATTGATTCCTCTAAGAGGTAAATTGCATCAAGAATGATTGGTTTGCTTTCAGATAACCACGACTATATCCATCTGAGTACAGAAAAAGCTTCCGGACAAATATAAAAATGTCTATGTTCTGGTGTCAGCCAGTTGTGAATTATGATTATTAATTACATTTTATGCTTAGCAGGAGATGTTACACTTAGATGAATCCTGTCATGTAGAAGTAAAATGTAGTATAGGAGGCCAAATACAGAGATCAATGTCGGAGCAAATGGAGATCTAAAGTGGCTGGTGATGGCCCCTTGGGTTCGCTCCTGCGCAAACATGATTGACAATGACGTCACCCAATGTACATTTAGTTTCTCCGCTATAGAATTGACCACATCTTGAACACCAGATGTACAACACTAAAATAGAAGTGCAAGCAGATTGTTGCTTCATCTGGAAGGAGTTTTTGGCTCCTTGAATAGCGATAAAAAAATGAAAAGGACATGTGTTGTATTCTCTGCATTTGCTTGGGAAATGTTGTAAGGAGTGGTTGGTGGGATTCCAGGGAAGAAAAGGTTAGGTTTATCGTTTGTCGATTTAAGTTGTGAAATGCAACTATTGACTGGTAAATCTTCCTGCAGGAGGGAATAAAAACATGCATCTGATGCAACTTCAGGAATGTGGGATGCCACAAATGCATGCACAGTAAAGCACAAAAATGCTGGAGTAATTCAGCGGGTCAAGCAACATCTCTGAAGTGCAAGGATAGGTAATCCCTTAACCCAAAACTTTGCCTATTCATGTCCTCTAGCTATGCTCCCCGACCCGCTGAATTACTCCAGCACTTTGTGTTTTACCAAGAATCAAATATCTGCGGTTGCTTGTGTCTACATGCCTAGTAAAACGTGGTGTTGGACAATTGTTCACAGACAGGCCCAACTAACATCGTGCTGATAATGAATAGATCCACGAAACGAGTGGTTCTGGGATAAATGTTAATCAGGATACCTCTGAATTTCTATGAAATCATTTCACAAGACCTTAAATATACTCCTGAGGTTTCACAAGAGGGCATCTTCACTAGTTCAGCATCCTCCCAACGCCACACTCGTGCCATTTTTGATGATACGTGGTTAAAGCAAAATACAAAGTGCTGGAGGAACTCAGCAGGTCAGGCAGTATTTGTGGAGGGGAATGGACCTGAAATGTTTCCATTGTCATACTTGTAGGATCTGCAGGTTCTTTTATAATGCTGATGGGTCAAGCAAGTAAGAAGGATCATGCTTCTAAACAGACATTCTTTATTGAGAAAAGGAATAGGTGACATTTCGGGTTGAGATTCTTCTTCAGATTGAGAGTCAATCTGTTTGAATCCCTTTATTATCACCTCTTCCACAGCCAACAATCGACCATTGTGGGCTCCACCAATTCTGAGTCATTCATGCTGCCTGTGATTTGTTCACACCTCTAATTTCTCAGTCTGAAGAAAGGTTTCAACCCGAAACATCACCTATTCCTTTTCCCCAGAGATGCTGCCTGACCCGCTGAGTTGCTCTAGCATTTTGTGTCTAACTTCGGTGTAAACCAGCGTCTGCAGTTCCTTCCCACACATCCTTTATTGAGGGTGAACATTTCAAAACTAACTGCAGTGGCTGATGCAACAATACATCAGAGGTCATACTATACAATTCTTACAGGTATACAAACTATCTTTATATTATTCTATTAATTAATTATTTACAGACATTGTAAAATTACACCACTAATTACAAGTAGTCACCGGATTTTGTTACCTGGATCTATTCCTGAACTATCCCTAAATACATTTGTTGTAAGTCAGAAACGTTTGGTTTCCGTAGCCCCTTTATCTCATACTGCTCCACACGCACTTACTACAATTCTTTCATTTTATTGAATAATAACCCTAACGCATTCCATAACTAAACTAATTATATTTATATATGTACACACATACATATACACACATATATACACACACATACTATATCCAGTCATTAATTAATGCCATGAAACATTTTATAATGGCTAATATCAGCTCAAAAAATGCTTTAAAAATTATGGGGCAATTTGCATAACGCTAGATTTCCATAAAACAGGTCATTCGTAAACCCTCATCTCATATTTATAATCAGATATATACAAATCCACCACTATACCATTTAATGAAACGTAAAGCTACTTATTTTCTAATTATTTCAACTGCAACATTGAATGTCATTTACGGTAGGCACTCTGAGACTGATAGATCCAATAAATAACTTCTCTAATAAGCTTCACATATGATAAATCTCATATCCTGTATGAAAGTCCTACTTTGAATGATTATAATCATGGATATAATACATCAGTCACATACATCTCCAAAGATCTTTTAGAATCCAAATTTGACATGGATCCCAGCACCCAATAACCACCACAGTAAATACTGTACATCTATACATTGTTTCTAAAGAATTACAAAGTCAATTATAAAACCTCAGCAGATCCTGAATTAAAGCATCACTTCAACATTCTGACAAAAGTGCTTATTAGTAATCTCGTCCTTGGATTGTGTACCGATCCATTTATGTCGTCAGTCGAGCATTAAGAACAGAATTATTTAGACACAAAATGCTGGAGTAACTCAGCGAGACAGGCAGCATCTATGGAGAGAAGGAACGGGTTACGTTTGGGTCAAGACCCTTCTTCGGACTGATCTAAACTGACTGCACATAATCATTTTCCGTCTTTTATAAATGGCTGCTTACTCTGCATTGTACCTTCTCCTGGGGCATCAACAATGGGGCGGCATGGTGGCGCAGCGGTCGAACTACTGCGTTACAGCGCCATAGACCCGGGTTCAATCCTGACTACGGGTGCTGTCTATGCGGAGTTTGAACGTTCTCCCCGTGACAGCGTGGGTATTCTCCGAGATCTTCGGTTTCCTCCCACACTCCAAAGACGTGCAGGTTTGTAGGTTCATTGGCTTGGTATAAATGTGAAAATTGTCCCCAGTGTGTGTAGGGTAGTGTTAATGTGTGGGGATCACTGGTGGATGAGGACTCGATGGGCCTGTTCCCGCGCTATATCTCTAAACTAAACTAAATTTGTTCTCAGGAACATCTCCACCTGCTCCATGTACAGAGTAAAGTACGACAACCTTTTGTACTTGCTGTTATCAGGCAACTGAATCATCTTACCACACTGTAAACTCTTCACCACAATGGCATTCAAAGGTATTTCTCTATTCTATAACATGGTGTGGCCTCAGGGGCGACAGCGGGTCGACAATGACTAATCCAGCACACTCGTGGTTGAGTGAACTCAAGCAATAAGGTTTATTTATAGAGAAGGAAGATAGTGACGAAAATATCTGGGTCTGAGTGGGGGAGCAGTGCCTTGTCATCTAAGTCAGTAAGTAAGTTTATTGGCCAAGTATTCACATACAAGGAATTTGCCTTGGTGCTCCGCCCACAAGTAACAACATGACAGTGACAGTTACGAATGACTCAGAAAACACTAAACATTAATAATAATAAAACATTAATGATAAAACACCATTGATCAAGCAAGTGAACCAACAAAATACCAGATCAAAAGGGAGACTACAGATTTTTGGATGTTGAGTAGAGCAACTACTCGTGGATAAAAACTGTTTTTATGTCTGGCTGTGGTAGCTTTGACAATCCTGAGTCGCCCTCCAGAGGGAAGTGATTCAAAGAGTTTGTGGCCAGGGTGAGAGGGGTCAGAGATGACCTTGCCCGCTCGCTTCCTGGCCCTTGCAGTGTGCAGTTCATCAATGGAAGGAAGGTTGCAGCCAATAACCTTTTCTGCTGATCGGACAATTTCTTGCAGCCTCCAGGTGACGTGCTTGGTGGCTGAGCCAAACCAGACCATGATGGAGAAGGTGAGAACAGACTCTACGATGGCAGTGTAGAATTGGACCATCATTGCCTGTGGCAGATTGTGCGTCCTCAGCTGCCGTAGGAAGTACATCCTCTGTTGTGCCTTTTTGACTGGAGTCGACGGTAGCCCCCCATTTAAGGTCCCTGGAGATGATGGTTCCCAGAAACTTAAAAGACTCCACAGATGTGACTGTGGTGCTGTTGATGGTGAGTGGGGTGAGGGGAGGGGGAGCTCTCCTAAAATGTACATGGTCAAATGAGGGGCTGCTGGCGATCTCGGGCTTTCCCAGCAGCTCAGCCTTGTTCTATAAGGGGAGGTGCTGGCGGTCTCGGGCTTTCCCTGGCGGCACTGTCTTGGCCTCGAAGACGAGGCACTGGCAGACTCTGGCTTGCCCCGGCAGCTCACTCTGGCATCGCGAGGAGGTTTGATGATGTCAGGCTTCTCCTGACTGCTTAGTCTTTGCATTGCTTATCGGGACACAGCCCCTCATCGTTTGCAGGCAAGTAACGAGCTGCTTTGTATAAAAATATTGCCCCTCAAGTTCATCTTAAATCTTCCTGCTCTCACCTTATGCCTGTCCCACTTAGGAAACCTGAACGGAAACCTCTGGAGACTTTGCGCCCCACCCAAGGTTTTCGTGCGGTTCCCGGAGGTTCCCGGAGGTTTTTGTCCTCCGGCAACCACCTTCAATTAGCATCGCAACCGGCTTCGACTAAAAAAATTACCGATTTTTAAAACGGAAACCACTTTCGACCATTAGGGAGACTGACAAAAACCTCCGGGAGCCTCCGGGAACCGCACGGTAACCTTGGGTGGGGCGCAAAGTCTCCAGAGGTTTCCGTTCAGGTTTCCTAAGTGGGACAGGGGCATGTGACCTATATCTTCTGGCTCTTTATTCCCCTACTCTGGGCAAAAGACTCTGTGCATCTACCGCACCTATTCCCTTCATGATCTTATACACCTCTATAAAATCATCCATCTGCCCTCTGAGGAATAAAATCCTAGCCTGCTTAACCTTTCCCTATACCTCAGGCCCTCAAGTCCCGGCTACATCTCCGTGAATCTTCTCGCATTATTTCCAGTTTAACAACATCTTTCCTCAAGCAGGGTAACCAAACTGAACAGAATACTCCAAGTGTAACTCCACCAACATCTTGTACATCTGTAATATAACATCCCAACTTCTGCAGTATACTAAATACCCTGACTGATGCAGTCCAAACCTTGACCGCCCTATCTACTATTGACACCACTTTTGAGGAACTATGTATCTACACTCCTAGATCCCTCGGCTCCATAACTGGGAATACCTGTATAATTTGTTCACCGCATGTCTGAGCCACCAGATAACACTTACACTGGAAAGAAAAATCACAGTCAGCAAAACTCTGCACAAATGTTTACGTGGAACATTTGTTTTCCTCAATCAATGTTTGTCAGATATATAATGTACTCTCAGACATTTAAACCGTTAACTACTAACCTGATTTACAGATTATTTAAATGCAAATTTAGAAAATAAATTACATTCCAGCTGTTGCTGTAATAATAGACGCAATGGGTTTTAGTCTCTCAATATTTTTATTTCTATTTCAAATTTGTTTGGGCATCAGAATAGGCAGTGTGCAGTGTGCAGTTATGATTAATCATGTTCTAGAGCTGGGCCTCGTTATAGCTGCAGCGGGATTTACCTCTTACAGAATGTGATAGAAACATAGAAAATAGGTGCAGGAGTAGGCCATTCGGCCCTTCGAGCCTGCACCGCCATTCAATATGATCATGGCTGATCATTCAACTCAGTATCCTGTACCTGCCTTCTCTCCATACCCCCTGATCCCTTTAGCCACAAGGGCCACATCTAACTCCCTCTTAAATATAGCCAATGAACTGGCCTCAACTACCTTCTGTAGCAGAGAATTCCAGAGACTCACCACTCTCTGTGTGAAAAATGGTTTCCTCATCTCGGTCCTAAAGGAATTCCCCCTTATCCTTAAACTGTGACCCCTTGTTCTTGATCTCCCCAACATCGGGAACAATCTTCCTGCATCTAGCCTATCCAACCCCTTAAGAATTTTGTAAGTTTCTATAAGATCCCCCCTCAATCTTCTAACTTCTAGCGAGTATAAGCCGATGATCAGCAAAGCCAGGGAGAGAGTGATGTCTTGGGCTAGTTTTGCTCTCCTGGGTAGGTCAGTGGGGAATTTTGCAGACATGGTGATATATTTACTTTAGTTCAGAGATACAGCGTGGAAACAGTGCCTTCGGCCCACCGGGTCCGCGCCGACCAGCGTACCCGCACATCAACATTATCCTACACACTCCAGGGACAATTTTTACATTTTCCAAACCAACTTACCTGCAAACCGTAGGTTTAGAGTGTGGGAGGAAACCGAAGATCTCGGAGAAAACCCACGCGGTCACGGGGAGAACGTGCAAATTCTGCACAGACAGCACCCGTAGTCGGGATTGAACTTGGGCCGGCACAGCAAGCGCTGTAAGGCAGCAACTCTACCGCTAGAGGGCGTGTGAGGACTCAGAAAAGGTAGACAAGAGGGGTTCCTTGGACATTGTTACGTTGTCCCTTTTGGTGCAGGGGAAGAGAACTAGAGCTCACGGGTTTAAAATAAAGGAGAAGAAAATTCAAAGTTCTTGAGTTCATAAATGATAACGGAAGAATTAGGCCATTCGGCCCATTAAGTCTACTCCGCCGTACAATCAAGGCTGATCTATCTATCCCTCTCATGGGCCTTCTCCCTCTCACCCCTGACACCCTCACTAATCAAAGTGAATCATGACTGCACCATTTGCAAACGTGGTGGTGATAAACTTCATTGGAGCCTCTATGATGGAATTGATGAATGAACGGTGGAGGGAAAAATTGGAGAGGACTGATGGGTGGAATAAGACTGAGAGAGAGACAGTGGGAACGTGATAGGTGCCATGGCCACCTCCAGTGATGGAACCAATCTACAATAAGCACCATGACCTTCCCAGCTGTCATCATAAAGTATTGCTGAAGTGAACCATCAGCAGGAGCTCCCAGGGTTTTTAGTTCTGAGAGGGGTCCTCTTCACTCAGTCACATCATTGCTGATTTACAGTTACAAGATGCTCAAACAGTGAGCAGCTCACAGACTGCACCTGGACTTACTCTTGGAGGAAGCTAAGGGCTTCATGGATTCTTGATTAGTACGGGTGTCAGATGTTATAGGGAGAAGGCAGGAGAATTGGGTTAGGAGAGAGAGATACATCAGCCATGATTAAATGGCAGAGTAGGCTTGATGGGCTGAATGGCCTAATTCTACTCTTATTGCTATGACCTTATAACCTCAAGGCCCCCACCACTCTCTTACCCCATGCAGGGTAAAGGTGGCGGGTGGGGATCACCATGAGCAGGGAAGCACCATGGATCTGTGCAGGATGGAACTGCAGATGCTTGTTTAAAGCGAAGAGAGACACAAAAAGCTGGAGAAACTCAGCAGGACAGGCAGCAGCTCTGGAGAGAAGGAATGGGTGACGTTTCAGGCGGAGACCCTTCTTCAGAATTCAATGCACCATGGTAGAAACACCATGAATTTGCTTGGCACGTTGAACGAGATTCAATGACCACGCTGGAGCTGTCAAGGTTTGTGAGGTCACCTACAAATGTCTCTCTGGGCTGGTTAACTATGGGCAGTGCCAATGAGACTGGATGTTTAACTTCTGGCGGGAAGAACATTATTGCTGCTGGCCTGATTGATATAATTTTGTGCATTTTATGTATAAAACGCATGTTTTTGTGTATTGTCTAAGCCTATGTGCCTGTGATGCTGCTGCAAGCAAAATTATCATTGCACCTGCACCTCAGCACACTTGCACAAATGACGATAAAGCTGACTTGACCCTGGCATAGCTAGTAGAGTTGCTGCCTCACAACACCAGCAACACAGGGTTCAACCATGACCGACTTTACATCATATTTTCTTCCATTCTTTCTTCTGGATGTTACAGTATTTTTTTCTGTCACCGATGTTTAGGTAATTTGGTTTAGTTTTCCTTAATCGCTTGGGACTGAAGCAAGCAGAGATATCTTGACTCATAGAGTGTTGTGGATTTTTCTAACCCGTGACCATGAAAGCTTTCAGTCCTCCGTCATTGAATCCATTCAGGAAAAAATATATATATATTTGGACAATAAGGGAAGCAAGAATTGTGGGAACAGCTGAGAAAGTGGACTTGTCCTAGCAACTACATGACCTCTCCTGCATCAATTTCTCACACACTTTTGCTCTCCGTCTGTACGCACCGAAAGACATCTCTTCCTCGTCCCGCTTCAGGTTTGCATCCTCTGGACAAAATCTCTTTATCCTCCATCATCCCTTGCACTCCATTGCATCCAGTGCAGCAGTGCAGCAGGGGTGATAATTAATCCATAATGCTCCTTTTCCAAATGCTGTAATCACATTTCAAATCTCTCACTTAAAAGCATGAAATGAACTGAGATTTTAAGGTCTGCAGAAGTTAATTGATTACACTTCGGTTTCATTCGGCTGTCACATTCCAAAGACGCACGGGTTTGTAGGTTAATTGGCTCAGTATAAATGTAATATTATCCCTTGAGTGTGTAGGATAGTGTTAATGTGCGGGGATCGCTGATCGGTGCAGACTCAGTGGGCCGAAGGTCCAGTTTTTGTATCTCTATACTAAACTTTAAAAATCCTCCCGTTCACGGCCTCTGATTGTCCTGAGTTTATTTGCTTCATGGGAAGCTCCATCTTTAGCTTCCAAAGCCCTGAAATTCCATCCATACCTCTCTCTTGCTTCCATTCTTTCTCTCCACCTTGCTTCCTTCTTTGAAACCCACCTCTTGTCCAGCTTTTGGTTTCCTGGGCTGGTCATTGGTGCTGAGTAAACAATGAAAATATAGATGAATGGCCTTCATTTGGAAGGATGAGATTTCACAGATCAGTGCACCCGATGCGTTAACCTGAACTTTCTGCTAACTTTACCCAGATATTTATTTAATCAATAGGGCAGCATGGTGGTGCAGCAGGAGAGTTGCTGCCTTACAATGCCAGAGACCCCTGTTCAATCCTGAGTCTGGGTGCTCTCTGTATGGAATTTGAACGTCCTCTCCATGACAAGCGTGGGTTTTCTCTGGGAGCTCTGGTTCCCTCCCACACTCCAAAGACATACAGGTTTGCAGGTCAATTGGCACGGTAAAATTGTAAATTGTCCCCAGTGTGTGTAGGTTAGCGCTAGTATACAGGGATCGCTGGTCGGAACGGACTCGCTGTATCTCTAAACTAAACTCCACTTTTTTTTGCTACAATTAATCAACAAGAGCAATTGTCCCCTACTGTCAAATAATGAAATAGATGCTCTCTTTTTCCTATGTACACGTACATCGGTTTAGAAACAACGGTCTCAACTCATATTTACAAACCTGGAGTAATAATCAAGAAATTATTTCACCAAGGTAATTTGAGGGTTTAAATTCAGTGTTCAACCTCTCGAGAAAGCAAATTCTGGTATTAGGAGTAATGATTACGGGTTCAAATCCTTGCTAAACGGACAGAGAAGGAAATTATTTATTTAAGAAAGAACTGCAGATGCTGGGAAAATCGAAGGTAGACAAAAATGCTGGAGAAACTCAGCGGGTGAAGCGGCATCTATGGAGTGAAGGAATAGGTGACGTTTCGGGTCGAGACCCTTCTTCAGACTGATCTGGGGTGGGGGGGGCGGGAAGAAGAAAGGAAGAGGCGGAGACAGTGGGCTGTGGGAGAGCTGGGAAGGGGAGGGGAAGGAGGGAGAAAGCAAGGACTACCTGAAATCTACAATCTTTAACCCATCCAGTCTGTTTGTAGCTTGCTTGACACTATAATAAATTAGCAGCCTGCTCAGTTGTATCACTAGTAACATCAGAGATGGATGTTAAGTGCCAAGCATGGCAGCAACAGAGAGAATCCTGCAAATTAAGGAATATAAACACATCCTGTTTTTTTTTCACTTTAATCAAGCTTCTGAATTTTCACAGCAGTGTGTTATTCAAGACTTGATGAAAATCTGTTATCACGCTGTGCTCCAGATTCACACAATAAATTGCAACCACTCCTAAGCCTTTGGTTTCTCATTTCATGCACCAGCTGATAAATCCAGTCTCACCTTAGGTGCGGGCAGCAGAATAGCAGGGCCCGGGAGAACTATTTGTTCCACTTTGCTGGTTGCTACCCAGGCTGGTCCAGTTGTCGATCATACAAATGCACAACCTGTCACAGGTTGACAGCTGCCCAACCTGCGTAACTCTCCATGCCTGGCTCTTCCTGCAGCCGTGGATCCAGCCACAAATGTCTGCTTGACAGAGGCCAGGATAAAGGGTCCAAATTGCACATCCAGCCTTCAATTCAATGAAACGGCCTGTCAAACTGGACACATCAGTCTTTCACATGTCATGGGACGCAATTCAGTGAATCTTTTTTTCCTTTTTTTTCCCCATAACAAACAATAGAAAAAAAACTTGCAGTCCTCTTTTTCTTGTGGTCTTTCCTGCCCCCCCCCCCCCAGTCAGGCAAGTTTCAACTGCAATACAATGCAGGCAGCAATTTCATCCAACTCTCTGGACTGAAAGGATATGGACACTTTTAGAGGGCCCAGTTTACCAGAATGCTGCCTGGATTAGAGAGCATTACTATAAGCAGAGGTTGGACAAACTTGGATTGTTTTCTTTGCAGCATTAGAGGCTGAAGGAGACCAAAGAGAAGTATATAAAATTATGAGAGGCATAGATAGGATAGACAATCAGAACTGGTTCCAAAAATCAATGTCTAGAGGGCATAGGTTTAAGGAACAGGGGCAAAGTTTAAAGTAGATGAGTGGGGCCAGTCTTTTACAGAGAGTCGTGGGTGACAGAAAAGAGCTGTTAGGCGTAGTGGATGAGGAGGCAGATATGATCATAGCATTTAAGAGGTTTTTAGATCGGAACATTGATGCACAGGGAAAAGATGAATATGGATCATGAGTGGGCAGAAGTGATTTACTGTGGCATTATGATCACCAAGGACATTGTGGGCTGAAGGGCCTGTTCCTGTGTTATATTGTTCTACGTTCCATAAAATACACAGATATGTAAAAAAACTTTAATTACCATCTAAATCTGTTTAAATCTGACTTATTCCCACAGCAAATATACGAAAACAAAACTACAGTAAGATCTAATCCAATTTTTGCTCTACCACTTTGAATGGCATTGAAGGAAAAAGACTGCAGATGCTGGAAATCTGAAAACAAAATACAGAAAATGCCAGGAACACTCATTAAGTCAGGCGACATATATGGAGAAGGAAACAGAATGAGTGGTTCAAATCAATGAGTGTGGATTCATGTTCAGAGCTATTGCCATACCATACCTCCTTAGTCACTCAAGATATTTTGAAGAGTCATCCTCCAGCTGTGAGGCAGTCACCTTACACATGGGCTGTCCCATTCACAGATGGAAAGTGTAGTCTTGATTAGAGCAGCGTTCATCATCCCTCCTGACCCATTCAAAAATTTCCAGTTATGCCTATTGTTGTCACGTGCAATGAAAAGCATCATATTGGCACAGCGGTAGAGTTGCTGCCTTACAGCGCCAGATATCGTGGCCCAATCCTGACTACGGGTGCTGCCTGCATGGAGTTTGCATGTTCGACCTGTGAATTCATTCATTCATGCATTTTCTCCGGGTGCTCCAATTTCCTTCCAAGTTCCAAAAACGTGCAGGTTTGCAGGTTAATTGGCTTCTAGAAATTGTTCCTAGTGTGTGTAGGATAGGACGGGGCGATCGCTGGTCAGCGCGGACTCCGTGGGCCAAAGAGCCTGTTTCCATGCTGTATCTTTAAACTAAAAACTATACTGTGCAATCTAATCAGATAATACATATGAATACAATTATGCCATACACAAGTGCAAAAGGTAGAGTGAAGAGAGAAATATCAGAGTGTTGAATATAGTTTTTCACTGTATCTCGGTGCACATGATGATAATAAATCCCAACCAATACCAACACTTTCACTGCAGGGTAGTTAATTTAAGGGAAAGCTCTTAAAAGCATAAATATAAAGGAAAACATTAATAGTCATTCCAAACAGTTTGAGATGTCAAAGAAGATCTAGCAGGGATTCATTAATGACAAATTTTGTTTTACGAACTAAAGTGAAGTTCTTTGATGATTTAGCAGAGAAAGTTGGTGAAGAAAATGTGGTAGATGTAAGGATTTTGAGAAGGCATTTAACAAAGTCTTGCTCAACTCCCCCTAGAATTAGAACACCAGCATGGATAGCAAACGCACAGGGAACAGAGTCTTGCATTCTCCACTCCATAGAAAAATCACTAATGATCTTCCCTCGGGGGTCAGTGCTATAAAATACTGGACATTTTGATACATGTTGCTATCACACTGTACAACTCTTCCCCCTTCTGTCATGGGGTATACCGACTCCCTTCCCCTCCCCCCCCCCCCCCCCCCCCCCCCCCCCCCCCCCCCCCCCCCCCCCCTCCCCCATATTGTACATAATAAACCCACCATTCCAGAAATCAATCTGGTGAAACCTAGCTGTAGTTCCTCTATCACCAGAGTATATTTCCTTAGAGAGGGAGATTAGAAGAGTGCGCGACATTTCAGGTGCAATCTTATCAGGACCTTATGTAATCACAACAAGTTGTCTCTGATCGTATAAAGATCTCTTGCTTTAGTTTAGTTTTTTTTTGTTTTAGAGGTGCAGTGAGTCTGTGGCAATCCGGCCCACTGAGTCTGTGGCAATCAGCGATCCCCGCACACTTACACTATCGTACACACACTGGGCACAATTTACAGTTAAAATTGCAATTACACCTAGTCAATTAATCTACAAATATGTATGTCTTTAGACTGTGGGAGGAAACCAGACAACCCATAGAAAACTTACGCAAGTCACGGGGAGAACGTACGTACAAACTCCGTCTAGAGAGGCACCCGTAGTCAGGATCGAAGCTGGATCTCTGTAAGGCAGAAACTCTACCACTGTGCTGCCCTATTGCTACAAAGGTCAATATGTTTTCAAGATTGCTTGCTGAACCTTCCTGCTGTCCACCAGCTATGCATGTGAAGTTCCCTAAAGTACAGCAGCACTTCATAGCCTCTCTCCTCTTAAACAATGATCAGTTTCTCTGTTTTCTCTACATTCCACTACATTGTGCTTCCAGCAGACTTACTTACTTACTGCCTATTATGCCTCCTGGCATGTAGGGCAGCAACAAAGGTCCTCCACTCAGTAGTGTTGATTCCTTCAGTTGCTGTTTCCGTAACATATTTGTTTTACGAGACAAGGTTGTTAGCCCTGTGCTCAACCTCCAACCTGGAGGAGCAGTGGATCGTTCTTCATCTCGCCTCTACCCTTTGACCTGTCCAGCATGGGAGACCCTAACAGGAGACGAATCTCCCGCTGGCATAGCTCTAGGGGTCACTGAGACACACAAGGTCCCCGGCCACGACAAGGTTGCAATCCAACAGGGAGCTGAGCTTCCAGCAGAGGGTATTTTAAAAGCCTTTAATTCCCTCATCTTTTCAAAATTACTCCCTTCTTAAACCTCCTCTGTTCCAGGGGAAAATGACCTGGCCTCTCAAGTCCTGATTAAGGGTTAGCCCACAGTGTAGACCAACCCTTTGATTCAGTTCATGCACAGTGCAGACTCAGAGTTAGACAATAGACAATAGGTGCAGGTGTAGGCCATTCAGCCCATCGAGCCAGCACCACCACTCAATGTGATCATGGCTGATCATCCCCAATCAGTACCCCGTTCCTGCCTTCTCCCCATATCCCCTGACTCCGCTATCTTTAAGAGCCCTATCTAGCTCTCTTGAAAGTATCCTAGAGAACCGGCCTCCACCACTCTCTGAGGCAAAGAATTCCACAGTTCAGTTCATTCATGGCGTAGACTCAGTTCTGGACTCAACTCTCTCTCAGTCTTCTGGGGTGCCTGACTCACGTCCGGCCTCCGGGGCTTTCTTCGCCTGGTCCCCCAGAAGGGGCATTACCTTCATCATGATGACTGACAGGCAAGAAGATCAATCTGCTGATCTCACGATTTTTTAAACATTCATAACTTTTTTAAACATTCATAGCTTTTTTATTATTTCAGCCATCGGAAAAAACCTTGGGGCGGTTGGTGGAGAGGAGGATGGTGAGAAAGATAGCAAAAAAAAAATCAGTGATATAGGGTAGAGGTTTTTCTAAAATTTATTGACAACGTAGACAAGTGGTCAAGATGAGACTTTTAGTAATAGTATAGAAGATAATGCCCAGAGATTAAAGGAGCAGTTGGCTTTACTGGCACTGTTTTTCTTTTCACTGTAATTCCTATGATTATATGCAGTCCAGACCATCACACAAACCAACTTTCCTTCTATTGACTCAATTTATGCCTCACGCCCCCTCGGCAAGGCCAGCAGCATAATCAAGGACGAGTCGCACTCTCTCTTCTCTCTAATCAGGCAAAAGGTATAGAAGTGTGAAAACACACACCACCAGACTCAGGGACAGTTTCTTCCCAGCTGTTATCAGGAAACGAAATCATCGTACCACAACTAGAGAGCAGTGCTGAATTGCTCATACCTCTTTGGTGACCCTCGGACTATCCTTGATCGTACTTTGCTGGCGTTACCATGCACTAAACGTTATTCCCTTATCATGTATCTACACACTGTAAATGGATCGATTGTAATCATGTGTAGGAACAAAAGATGCCGGTTTAAACTGAAGATAGACATATAAAGCCCAAGTAACTCAGCGGGCCAGGCAGCATCTCTGGAGAGAAGGAATGGGCGACGTTTCGAGTCGAGACCCTTCTTCAGACTTATGTAATCATGTATTGTCTTTCTACTGACTGGTTAGCACACAACAAAAAGCTTTTCACTGTACCTCAGAACATGTTACAATAAACTAAACTGAATAAACTAAACTGATCATTTATGAAGAAAGAGACTCGGGCAAGCTTAATCTGTTCTTCCTCCTGTTCGATTAATCTGTTCTTCCTCCTGTTCGTTGCGGTCTGTCCGTTACCTGGAATCGGACAGGGAAGTACACTTGATGTTTTTTAGCGGCCATCATCTTGTTGAATGAAGGAGGACTCACGAGGCCATAAATCGCAACCTTCCCTAAAAGTCACATCCCGAAGTACGTTGGTCTTCTCTTATGGAAACTGCAACATGCTGAAATTCTTTGCAAAGCACCCACTGTGGAAACACCATCATAAAGTAAAGTAAAGTAAAGTATCCTTTATTGTCATTCAGACCTTTCGGTCTGAACAAAATTGTCACCTTGCAGTCATAACATATAATAAAAAACAAAGCACACATTTAACATCCACCACAGTGAGCTCATCAGGCACCTCTTCACTGTGGTGGAAGGCAAAAGTCTTAACGTCTTTGTCTTCTTCCCTCCTTGTTCTCCCTCTGCGTTGAGGCGATCCAGGCCTCCGATGTTGTCATCCACTAGGCCCGCGGCCGAGTCTCCAAAGCCGGGTTGCCGCCACCGCAGTCGGAGCCCCGCAGCTCTGAAGCCGGGTCGCCGCTGGAACACCACTGGAGCACCGCAGCTCTGAAGCCGGGTCGCCGCTGGAACACCACTGGAGCACCGCAGCTCTGAAGCCGGGTCGCCACTGGAACGCTGGAGCACTGCAGCTCTGAAGCCGGGCCGCCTCCGCCACTGGAACGCTGCCACAACTCCGCCATTAGGCCTCCGCACAGACAGAGACGGTGACGGGGGAAACGACAAAAAAAGTCGCATCCCCCGAAGGGAGAGACTAAAACCCTGTTTCTCCCACCCTCCACCCCCACATATACAGCCTAAACGGGTACAGCTGAATTTGGGCCAATATCCCAACCCCCCTCTCTGCTGGGTAACTGGGGATACTCAATAAACACGATTTGATGCCATTTTCTTGGCACGGCCAAGAACATCTACAGGAAAAAGTCACCATAGGTTACAAAGTCAATGGAGAAAATTAACCGCAACTTCACTGTAATTGTAATTATAGATTCTGCTAATGCAGTAGGACCATTGGGTCATTTTATTGTATCTGAGTGTTACAACTAGTTTTATTACTTCTTCTTATCGAGTCCACCACACAGGATTAGAAGTTGCTAAGCCAGAGCTGAACACACTTCTCGGCATCTGCATACAACGGTGTCTGTCTTGCGCTTCTTGTGCGTGGTGGTGGAAAGATTGGTGGAAACAGGGCCGTCGCGCGAACGCTCTTTCCTTGACCCCACTAGTTTAACTGTTGCATAGTGTTTGTGATGACACTAGCACTGGGGCTCACAGTACAAAGAGAATCAGACCCTTCAGCCCACAACCAAGTCCATTCCGGCTAACGACTATACACTTACACTAATCCTAAACTTTCCTTATTGATTATATAACGTGGAGTGATTTCTTTTGTTGATTATTTTTGTATTCCCCCCACCTTGTTATCAACTCCCTCCTAGATTCTGCCACTCCCCAGGGGCAATTACTGGCGGCCAATTAACACGTCAGGCTCATCAATGGGATGTTGGAGGAAATTGAAACATCTAGAGGAAACCCACGTGCTCACAGGGAGAATGTGCAAACTCCACCCAGACAGCACCAGGAGTCGGGACTGAACCAGAGTCTGTGGCACTGTATGGCAGAGGCAGCACCAGCTGTATCATTTATGTTGCAGCATACAGGAGGGCACGGTGGCGCAGCGGTAGACTAGCTGCCCGACAGCGCTTGTGGGTTCGATCCCGATAACGGGAGCTGTCTGTACGGAGTTTGTACATTCTCCCCGTGACCACGTGGGTTTTCTCCGAGATCTTCGGTTTCCTCCAACGTATAGGTTTTCAGGTTAACTGGCTTTATATAAGTGTAAAATGTCCCTAGTGTGTAGGATAGCGTTAGTGTACGGGGATCGCTGGTCGGTGCAGACTCGGTGGGCCGAAAGGCCTGTTTCCGTGCTGTATCTCTAAACGAAAAAAATCAAGGTCTTTTGGGGAGAGGTTTCCTGATCCCCACTGTGCTTTGCGCAAAGCTCTTCTGATGACATCCCTAAACAGCCTCTCTATCCTTCTACTTATTATCCTGTCCCCCATCAGAAGTTTCCTCATCGTATCTAAAATAAACTGTGAGGCAGCGGTTGTACCAGCTCTATAATTTATATTATATTTATATAATTTATATTACAGAATATAATTTATATTACAGAATACAACTAAAATAGATCAGTCGCCAACTTTCTGCATCTGCAGTTAAACACTGCAATCTGATAATTGTTGAGGAGGAACCTGCTCCAAACGTCACCACAGGATCTGGCACAGAATTCCCTGTACTGGCCCACCAGTTACCCACTGACACACAGCAGTGGTTATGCTGCTGCGTTCAGGTAGAAATTAATTAAAAATGGAGTAATAAATCTTAACGACTGCCAAGCAAAGTACCAAGATATGCAAAAAAGTAACAATGATAAAGGAAACAGGCCATTGTGAGCTGTTTGTTAGGCGAGAACGAGTACAGACAATAACTCAACAAGAGGACTTTGAAGCTGGTACGACTTGGGTGGGGGAGGGGAGGAGAGAGAGGAACGCAGGGGTTGCTTGAAGTTAGAGAAATCAATATTGTTTATCATCGTTCTATATCTCTCTACATCACTGTCTATATCTCTTGATTTCCTTTCCCCCCGACTCTCAGTCTGAAGAAGGGTCTCGCCCGAAAAATCCCCTATTCCTTTTCTCCAGAGACGCTGTCTGACCCATTGAGTTACTTCAGCTTTTTGTGTCTGTCTTCAGTTTAAACCAACATATGCAGTTCCTTCCTATACATCTATATCCAGTTGGCCAGCCTATCTAATTGCTGTGACTCCTATCCAGTAACTCGCCTACCAAAGATGTAAAGGGCCTGTCCCACTTGGGCGACCTAATCTGAGTTTAGAAGAGTTTGCCCTGGACTCAAATTCACAGCATGGTCGACACGTGGTCCTGGGAGGTCCTATGAGGTCGCTGGCACTCTCCTTCATGCTCCAGGGAAGTTCCCGAATAACCGTGGCCTCAGCTATGTCGCGGAAAAAATTTCAGCATATTGAAACATTTTCCGCGAGTAATATTTTGGTCGGCATGGGTCTTTTTAACTCGTAGTGGAGTGGGGTCGCTATTTACTTACAGGCACTCGAGGGCAGCCGTAGGCAATCTCCTTCGCTGACCGGGCATTTTGATTGGCTCATTGGAGTTCCAGGACCTAGGAAGACCTACTGGTTGGTAAAATGCCCGCTAAACTTTATTATACTTCTTAAAAGTGTCTCCACTCCTTCTCTCCCCTTCGGTGCTCTTTAAAGGACTTACCATGCATTCTGGCAGCCGTTTACCTTCTTATTCATCGCGCCGACAGCGCTCCTCCGCTTTCCCTGGCCCCCACCTTCGCGATGTGTCTGTGTGTGTGTGCGGTCGGTAGATGCAGCTCGCGGTTCGGTCAATGCAGCTCGCAATTTCAACGCGGCCGGTCGATCCATCTCGAGGTTTTCCAGGAAAGTGCCCTCGAGCTTGAAGGTGGAAGACACTCTTCTGGACTCGCGGGTTAGGTTGCCAAAGTGGGACAGGCCCTTTAGGTCACTGGTCTTTAGTTCCCATGCAGTTCCTTGCAGCCATTTTTTAAAATAGGGGCACATTTGACACTATCCAGTTTTCCAGCACTTCACTCATGTCTAATGATAATTGACATATCTCAGCAGGGGGGGGGCTGCAATTTTTTCTTTAGCTTCCCACAGTGTTCTCGGGTATATCTGATCAGGTCTGGGAGAGTTATCTACCTTCATACGTCTTAGGATGCCCAGCAACCCCTCGATCGTAATACGGACTGTCCTCAAGACATCTTCATTAACTGTCCCAAGTTCCCCAGTCTTCATGTTTTTCTCCATGGTAAAAACAAAGTTACTCACTGAGGACCTAGCCCATCTCCAGTGGCTCCATACAAAGATGACCACTTTGGTTTCTGGAGGGTCCTATTCGCTCTCTATTTACCCTCTTTTCCTTAACGTACTTATAAAATCTTTCAATTTTCCTCAATATTATCTGCCTGAGCTAACGGCTGTTTGGTCTCCTTATTTCCTTCTTAAGTATGCTGCTCCGTTCCTGAAACTTCTCCATGAATACATTTGATCCCAGCTGCCTGTACCTGCCCCATGCCTCCTTTGTTTTGTAACCAGAGTCTCAATTTCTCTCATGTAATACCTTCAATAGTAGTAGATGAGAGTACCTGCCCCAATTCAAAATGTTTAACACTGTCTTTATCCATAACTGTTTTAAAGCTAATAGAACAGTGGTCGCTCATCCCAAAAAGCTCGTCCTCGGATACTTCATTCACTTGTTCTCCATAATTCCCCAATCTTTTGCCTCTCCCGTGTAGTGCCCTCTACATATTGTCTGAGAAAACTTTCCTTGACACATTTGACAAATTCCACCATATCTAAGCAGTTGCTGATTTATAGTCCCAGTCTATATCGGGAAAGTTAAAATTCCCTGCATTGGCAACCTTATTAGTTGCCTGCAGTCTCCTTGCAGATTTGTTCTTCTAATTCCCATTGACTATTTGGAAGCCTGTAGTTAACTCCCAAAAAGTTGATAATTCCCTTTTTATTTCTTGGTCCACCCATATCGGCTCGCTGGGCGAACCATCATTAGTGTCATCTCGGTCAACTGCCATGACATTCTTTTTAATCAATAAAGCAAACCCCCTCCTCTTTTACCTCCACCTCTGTCTCTCCTGTAGCACCTGTGCCCTGGAACATTACGCTGCCAGTCCTGTCCATCTCTTAACCAGGCTCCTATAATGGCTACAATGTCCCTGGCGCACATACCTATCCACGTCCTGAGTTCATCTGCCTTACCCATCAGGCCATTCTCATCAAGAGCAACAGTGTCTGGAAACAATTCAAACTTGCTACCCAGGATTAATACATGGAATAGTATTCTGTTGAGTGGCGGAGGCTATAAACTTCGCTCCCTCCGCAACTCCCTTGTCAATTCTTCCCTTCCCAATTCTTCCCTTCCCTCCCGCTCTACCCCTTCCCCGGGCACTTTCCCTTGCAACCGCAAGAAATGCTACACTTGTCTCTTCACCTCCCCCCTCCACTCCTTTCAGGGACCCAAGCAGTCCTTCCAGGTCCGACAGAGGTTCACCTGCACCTCCTCCAACCACATCTACTGCATCCGCTGCTCCAGATGCCAGATGATCTATATCGGCGAGACCAAGCGGAGGCTTGGCGATTGTTTCGCCGAACACCTCTGCTCGGTCCGCAATAACCAAGCCGACCTCCCGGTGGCTCAACACTTCAACTCCCCTTCCCATTCCATATCCGACCTCTCGGTCCTGGGCCTCCTCCACAGCCAGAGTGAGCAACACTGCAAGTTGGAAGAACAGCACCTCATATTCCGCTTGGGGAGTCTGCATCCTCTGGGCTTGAACATTGAATTTTCTCAATTCTGTTAACCCTTGCTGTCTCCTCCCCTTCCCACCTCTCCCTCAGCCCTCGGGCCCTGGCATTCCCTCTCTCTCTCTCTCCCCCACCCTAGTCGCACTAGCTTCCCATTTTCACACCACAAACAGCTTACAATGGCTTGTTCCCTTTATCATCGATACTTTTTTGCACATCTTTCATTCATTGTTCTTTATCTCTCCACATCACCGTCTATATCTCTCATTTCCCTGATCCCTGACCAGTCTGAAGAAGGGTCTCGACCCGAAACGTCGCCCATCTCCTTCGCTCCTTAGATGCTGCTGCACCCGCTGAGTTTCTCCAGCCTTTTGTGTACCCACAGTGGAAATGAAAGGTCACTTTCTGTTTCATCTTGAAATTATTTTGAGTAAAGTTTAAACAGGTCACTGGTAGATGTTAGCAGTTGTGGATTGCACACTTGTAACCACTTCTCTGACCTTCCGGAAACATGTGCCTCCAACTTTTCTATAATTTCAATTACATTTTTTGAAGATTTATTTATCAGAAATTTAATAAATAAAATCCCTGTTCAATATTGCCTCTGGTCATCTGTGGACCTTGTCTGCCCTGACAGTGTTTCACGGTTCTGTGTGTTGGGAGATATTTCAATTTTCACTGATAAGGATTAAAACAGCAGGAAAAGAAATGGAATTCAATCTATTCAATTCAGCTTGTGGTTTAGAAATATTATTTTGATATTTTGAAAATATTATCATTGAATAATGAATGGAGTTTAGCACAGGAAATTGAACAATTGAGGGCATCTGCAGAAAGTCTGGCCAATTAATTCATAATGTCGGCTGGGAACATTGAAAATGATCAGCATGTGATTTTATCCTGGTCGTTGGGAAAAGGATGCAGACTTTGAAGATGAGCAAACACAGCCACTGGTAGACGATACACTTTTACAGCGTGCAGCTGTGATTTATTTCACTCAACACTGAAGTCTTCGTTCATCAAAAAATTAGAATAGCGATTTCTGGGGACTAAAAAGAAAGGAAACAAAACTTAACTACAGAGTTTAGAAGAATGAGGGGGTCCTAATTAAAACATACAGAATAGTGAAAGGCTTGGACAGAGTGGATGTGGAGAGGATGTTTCCACTAGCGGCAGAGTCTAGGACTAGAGGTCATAGCCTCAGAATTAAAGGATGTTCTTTTAGCAAGGAGATGAGGAGAAATTTCTTTAGTCAGAGGGTGGTGAATCTGTGAAATTCTTTGCCACAGAAGGCTGTGGAGGCCAAGTCAGTGGATGTCTTTAAGGCAGAGATAGATCGATTCTCGATTAGTACAGGTGTCAGAGGTTTTGGGGTGAAAGCAGGAGAATGGCGTTAGGGTTCCGTCATCACCAGCAGCTCCTTCCGTGACTGCGACCTTCCCTACTTCGCAGCAATGAGCCAGTCCTGCTGCCCCACGTGGCCGCGGGTGGCCCACTGGGCCTTCGTTCTCGTTGGCCGCTCGTTTTTGTTTCCATCAGATGCCGGACCCGTGCTTGCTCTCAGCGGGCTGCTGGTTGTTCTCGTCGGTGCTGGATCTGTCTTCGTTCGCGGCTGGCGACCGTGTCCACTCTTACACCAGGTTAATTAAAAAAATATATTATTTTAACACTGAACACTGTCTAATTTACTTTTGCAGGCAGGCAGGAATTTACAGGCCGTCACTTCCAATCTCTGCATTACCATTTTATGTTCTGTATTAGAACTTTTTATTAATATTTCATGTAAAAGCAAGGGGGAAAAATATAACCATATAACATATAACATTTACAGCACGGAAACAGGCCCTCTCGGCCCTTCCAGTCCGTGCCGACCATTTGTTTTCCCCTAGTCCCATCTACCTGCACTCAGACCATACCCCTCCATTCCAAAATCATGGGGGAAGAGCACAGCCAATCAATGGCGCACCTAAACAGACATGGCTGAGTGTTCTGCTGTAAAATATTGATGCACCTTGTGCCCCTGTAGCTGCTACTCAGAGACCATGGATGTTCTGCGAGAAGCTATCATGCAATGGTGACAGGAGCCTTTAAGTCCACTTCAACTACCCGTGGCTACCGGGTCTGGCTAACACGGCCCGACCTATCACTGCCAATGCCCTCTGTGAGCAAAGAAGAAGTTCTGCAAGATGCCAAACGCTCTATTCTCAGCGACCCCACAAATACTTTTAAAATCACATCAGCCATTATCAGGTGGTCACAGAATGGGGAACACGCCCCAATCTCCATCTACTGGGACAGTGTGGAGAGAGTGTCCAGCTTCAAGTTTCTGGGCACTCACATCTCAGAGGACCTCACACGGTCCACCAACACTGCTGCGCTGGTCAAAAAGGCACAGCAACGACTGTTCTTCCTAAGAACATTGAAACGGACTGGTCTGCCCCAACAGCTGCTGACTACCTTCTACCACTGCACCACAGAGAGCATACTAACGTTTGGCATCTCAGCTGCACGGAGGCGGAGAGGAGAGCTCTTCAGCACATCGTCCACAGATGCAAAAAATTATTGGGACACCGCTCCCAGCCTTGGAGGGCATCTACCACACTCGGTGCCTTAGGAAGGCAGTCAGCATCCATAAAGATTCCTCTCACCTTTGTAATGGACTGGTCGAAGTACTCCCTTCCGGCAGACGCTACAAGGCCCCTGTGAGATTGCAGCTCCACCAGCTGCTGTAGAGAGGCTGTGACAAGGACCTCCGAGATATGTTCAAATACCTGATCACTGACCCACTGTTGACTTCTTAGACCGAGACGTCCCTGGAAGGAGCGGAGTCGACACAGGTGATGGACTGAATAATTACCTGCTCCACAATGGACAATGGCCCAATGTAATATGCTGGCCTTGAGCCCCAAGTCTTGGAACCCATTAAATTGCTATTTAAGAACTATTGCAGGAGTCAAAGATATGCTTAAATGCCAAACACAACCGGAACGAGCTCCAACGATGACCAATTTGAATCCGACTGGAACTGGAGGCTCATATTGTGTCCGGATCGCAAGGGAATTGATGAATCTATATTGCACCCCGACTGGCACCGAGGCAGACAGCATCCAGGTCTGAGCTCGGCTGAAATCGCTCCCTCGACTCCCAAGAACAGATGTCACTGCGTGAAGCTAATATCTTGGAGAGTGTTCCCCATTCCCAGGCAACATTCCCAGTCCACGCCCTTGCCAGGTATGACTTTGGAATTGACGACCTATAAAACCCTCGAACGCCGTATTAAATCCTTCGCCCACTCCCGGATGAGCTTCCAGCTCACACGACTCCCACCCACTGACAGGTCATGGTGTCCTGGACAAAGCTCTGAGCTGAGCTTGCACGGCAAGGTAAAACACAGCATGGCTTGGCCCAGACCCAAGTGGCTGAGCAGTTTGTATGTCTGGATGGCAACTACACATATTCCCACTAACGTGCGAACATTAATACCCATGCACGCATCAGATCTGACCTTCCTCTCCCCGTTTCACTGGATCAAAACATTTGCTCTGTAACGCTGGTGTGCAGTGGCAACCTGATCCTAAATAAAATCACACGCAAATATCTCCCACTCATAATACAAAGTTGGGACATGGAAAGTCAAGACCTGGGATGGAATAGATTGGAATACTTGATTGTCATGTGTGACTAGGCACAGTGAGATTCTTTACTGCATACCCAATGTATACAAATAGCTGCCACCTACGGCACTGACAAAGTTACAAAGCTCACCGGCTCCCCCTGTTGTCGTCCCCCACAGCAGGTCCCCAATTGCCCATTGTTCTCCCCCCACCTCCCTCACATCGATTTCATGGACAATCTCAACAGCAATGGACCACATGTGTTGTGTTACGAGACTTGTGAACTGAGATGCATTGACATGACTATGTGATTTATAACAGGATTAAAAGGACGTACTTTAGAAAGGAGATGAGGAGACATTTCTTTAATCAGAGGATGGTGCATCTGTGAAATTCATTGCTACAGATGGCTGTGGAGACCAAGTCATTTGGGTATTTCTAAGGTGGAGTTTGACAGATTTGTTGATTAGTAAGGGCGTCAAGGGTTATGGGGAGAAGGTAGTAGAATGGGGTTGAAAGGGAAAGATAGATCAGCCATGATTGCATGGCGGAGTAGACTTGATGGGCCGAATGGTCTAATTCTGCTCCTATGAACATGTATTAGGATGGGGAAATGGCCATTCCAAAGAATAAGGTCGTGGTTACACCTTCTGGAGGGGAAAACTGGAGGAGGAACTCCTTCTTGCACAGAGTGACCTGTCCAGTAATAATGAACAGGTCCGATTCCACAACAATTCTTCCTGCAGATTAAACAAATGCTTTTGACCCCTCCCCATAGAAACAACATGCCTAGAGACAAAACCCGAAGCTTCAAACGAGGCCAAGGAGAACTTCATTCTGACCTTTGAAAAACGAATGGGAGACGATACGATAGAACTTTATTTATCCCAGCAAGGAAATTGGGAAAGGAGACGACAAACCAATCCTCAACACCAAGATGGGAAAGTGATGCAATCCCTTGACAACTGTGACTGGCAAGGAAGAAGTAGGGAAGCCTCACTCCACTGAGGTCCTTTTCTTGTTTGGATGCTCAGAGTGTCGTGGGGACTCGAAGGAGTCCAGCCAAAAAGTAGTCGGACACGGGTTGTGTGCACTAGACGCGTTTATTCTCTCCAATACAGCTCCCAATTCCCCCAAGGTCACAGGCCTTAAATACCAACCCAGGTGCCGACCCCGTGACTAGCGCCTCCCACACCAAGAGCCGATGGTTCGTTGTGCCCTTGGGTTGCCACCGGGTGCTGCCACAAGAGCACCGCCTCATCATCATGGATACTCACAGATGAGCACAAGACATCACGCCAACACACTCGGTCCAAGCACTGGTCCCTGCTGGTTCTATCATCATCAGAAGGTGGATCGATGCAAAAATCCCCACTTCATCAGCACCATGGCTGTTGGTCTGACCACTTCCAGTATCTTCATCAATCTGGCCCCAAATCATCAGCATCAGCAGAAAAATGTCCAAAAGGATCAGGTAACACCCCACCTTTTTAAGATGTGGTCCACAGAGATTTTACAAACTAAATACTGGTGAAGATTTAGGTAAGTGTCTGAGAAAACTACCCACTCTGATACAGAGGGTAAATGCACAGAGCCTTTTACCAAGATTTGGGGAATCAAGAACCAGGGTGGTCACATGTTTAAGGTGAGATGGGTAAGATTTAATAGGAAAATGAAAGGAAACCTTTTCACTCTGAGGGCGTGTGGATATATGGAACTAGCTGCCAGAGGAGATAGCTGGGGCAGGTACAATACCAACAATTAAAAGGCAATTGGACAGGTAGATAAACGGGAAAGGTTTAGAGGGATCTGGGCCAAACACGGGCAAGTGGGACTGGTATAGATGCGGCATCTTGTTCAGCATGGGCAAGTTGGGCCGAAGGGCCTATTTTCGTAGTTGTGTGACTATGACTCTGTAACAACCCAAACCTGCATCGCTCATCTTTCTGTCCATGAACCGGTTACACAAATTTATCATTTTGAAAGGATAGATCAGTGTTCCTTTTGATGCAAGGATAGTTAGCAAACAAAAGTGTGGGAGGTGTGAAAGAAGGGGATTCACCATTACTGTCTAGCTCTGTCTTCAGTAGTTGAGGAGCAATCCTTTCTGCAGTTATCCTTAAATGTGGAGCTACAGCAGCTTCAACTCACTGAATGTTGTTTGTCAAATATGCTTCTTCCACACATTTCAATGAGTCTGGTTAGACAGCAACTGGCCTGACTAAGTCCATACTTTTTAAATAAATTACCATTATAGAGATAGTTATTAAGTGTACAGAACATAGAACAAAACAGACCCTTTAGCCCACAATGTCCTCGACAAAACATGATGCTGTTAAAGAAACCTACATGTTTATCTGCCTATTTAAAGTCTCTTAAATGCCACTATTGTGTCAACCTCTGCCACCACCATCGGCAGCTCACTCCAGACGCCCTCTGTGTAAAAAACTTGTCCCACACATTTTAGTTTAGTTTAGAGATACAGCACGGAAACAGGCCCTTCAGCCCACACCGACCACAGATCCCCTGCACACTAACACGATCCTACACACACACACACATACATTAGGGGCAATTTACATTTAGACCAAGCCAATTAACCTACAAAACTCAATCTCAGCTAAAACCCATGCAGGTCCCGGTGAGGGTGTACAAACTCCGTACAGACAGCACCTGTAGTCAGGATCGAAAGCAGGTCTCTGGCACGGTAAGGCAGCAACTCTACCACTGCGCCACCCCAGCACCCTATAGACTACAATTTTTTTTTTTTTTTAATTCTCAGCAAAGCCCATGACTGGACCAAGGAAGTCACTTACTCCACACTGCACAAGGTGCTGTTACAAGTTAAACTGGTGGGACCTGGTTAGTCCTTCCTTAATTGTGAAGCCCCACTTCTCAGGTAATTCCAAACCCCACCCCACCCCATCCTCATGTCCCAGTGTCATTTCAATGATCTCCAAAATGTAATCTTGCACCAAGAAAGATTGTGACACAAAGAAGAATAGCAAACCTCCCCTCATTCTTCAGAAAAATAATACAAATCCAGGTCCATGGAGCAGCTCCAACAAGGCATGAAGCTGTCAGCCTGTCCAACTGACAGCTCCTGCCAAAGGTTTTACACTCTGTGAAGATCGCCCCTCTGATGGACAGACAAAATCTCTGCGTCACTAGATAATTGCCGAACCATGCTTTTATCTCATAAGAAGGGGTCTGGGTAAAACCAGACGCTCAGGGCAACAGTTAAACCTACTCGGGAAACACACAAACAGCACTCATACCAATGATCGTGGAACACAAAAAGACACAAAGTGCTGGAGTAACCCAGCGGGTTAGGCAGCATCAATGGAGAACATGGATAGGTGGCGTTTTGGGTCGAGACCCTTCTTCATACTGACCAGTGAAGCCTGGGATGTAGATTTGGCAAAATTGTCCAGTCAGCCCAACGGTACGATATTGATCTCTCGAACTCCAAGTAACCCTTGCTTTCCCTCTTTCTCCATTCCTCCCCACCCTTGTTCTCTGACTAGTTTCACTCTCCTGATTAATTTTACTAATTGTATGACTCAATGTCACCTTCCCCTCAGCTAACTATGAGCCATTCTACATTTCCTTATCAGCGACTACTTTATACTGTCGTTTTCACACCTTACCCCTCCATTTTCATTTTTTGTTTACTTTGTCCATATAATGTTATTTTTTCATAAATCTTACAACTATTTAGCACCCTCCATATCTCTCGACTATCTCCCCTGACTCTCAGTCTGAAGTAGGATCTCGACCTGAAATGTCACCCGTTCCTTCTCTCCAGAGATGCTGCCTGTCCAGCATTTTGTGTCTACCTTCGGCGTAAACCAGCATCTGCAGTTCCTTCCTACACATTTTGTCTGCCAATGGTTTGATCTCTTGCACCATCTACTGTATATCACAAGTAATACAGCTGTTCCTTCAAATTGGGAACTGTTTTCAGGTATAATGTTCAGTACAACTCACATTGCTATGCAATAATATTAAGAATGAACATGAAAAATATTACAGCTAATGACGGAACATTTTTTAAGCTCGAATTACCAAACTGTTGATACTTCAAAATGACACTGAAGGTAAATTAATCTCACAAATATTGCATTTTCCAATTAAAGAGCAGAAATAATATCATAATGTTATCTTCTAAGCTCCAGACTTCAACCCTGTCTGAAGAGCTCGTTCCTCAAATCAGTGAATTAGTTTATCAACTGCAAATTTTCCCTCGCCTCCAACCGTTAGTGTTTATTTTTAAAAACGGTTTTATTGATTTTCAATTTTTTTTCAACTTTGCCTATATAATGTTATTTTTAATAAATTTTACAACTATTTACAGACACCATTGGTCTAATTTCAGCAGAATAGAAACCAGTAGACTGGTCTCTATTAAACTAGTTATGCTTCCTCACAGTGAAACCTCCAGTGACCTGAAAACGTTGCACCAGCACAGAAGCTGTAGATTTAAGGAAATGGCTCCCTCCTTAAACCACATTGGCATCAACATGAACACATTTGATCAGGCCAAAGCCTGCTAAGGTCCAAAAGTAGTTCATGTCCTCCCCAATTTATGATCATCTACAGTAACTTATAATGCCAATGATGGAACACATAACATCAGGAACGGAAAAAAAAGACACTAGGACTGGAAGAAGGCAGAGGTTGGGGTAGAGTCAGGGCAGGGCAAGGCCACGAGTTGGTTTTAAAAGGATGAAGTTTCCAACATGAGGCACTGTTGGACTGTGAGCCTGAATAAGACAGTCAGCATAGAAGTAATGGGTGAATAAACCCGAGTGTGAGGTAGGATGTTTCTTTAATACTTATTTAAGGATCTGGACGTCACTAACAAGTCCAGAATTTATTGTGGAACCTACTGCCCTTGACCATCTTGGTGTGGAGTTGATCTTTCTGGTGATGGACGTCAATGGCTTATGGGCAGCAGAGATTTGAATGGACCCAGGCCCATTGAAAGAGCATTGAAACAGTCAAGTCTAAAGACAAGAGAGACATGGGTGATGATGCAGCTTAAAGCATGGCTTTTCCCGGCAGATAGGGGCAACCTAACCAATCCCTTAAACCTGTTCCGTCATTCTATTCTATATCCGATCTGCATCTTGATCCCATCCCTTTTGTCTGGTATTCCATGATCATACCTTCCGTTGCAATCTTAAGGTTTGCAACACAATTCACAGGGTCTTTCACAGTCACTTGGGATGGCTAATAATATCTTAGATATTCGTGTTTCCACGAGTGGGAGAGTCTAGTACTAGAGGTTCTAGACTCAGAATTAACATGAAACAGCAGATTCAGCACCTCCTCTTGTGTTCTCTGGATTACATGCTCAAACCTAGTAGCCAAAGCATTTGGGATCACAATCTTCTGACCCAGGGCCAGAGAACATTTTTGTGAAGTTTTTTTATAACTCTAACTTCAAATCTCCTTAAGGTGGATGAGTCTTGCTGACCTGGATAATGAAACCGTGTCCAAATATAGGTGGAGCAATAAAATGGAGGCTCAGCAAATAATGCAAGGCCCCCAACAGAATTTACCAACTGCATGCGCGAGCAAGTTTTGGAAGCAGCAATTCAATAGATAAGCTGCTTTTAATTAAATTAATTTAAAGCATTAAAAGATAATTAAGTTAAATTGTTGAATCATGCAATTTGGTATTTGCCCATTATATTCTCAATTTGTTTTGGTAAGCCTCTCAGAGTAAATGAGGCAATTTACTTAAGAATGATATTTCAGTTAGATTACATTATCCTTAAGTTAATAATCCATATTGATTTAGCCACGAAATTAATAAATTGCATGATTCTGGTGCTGTGATAAATACTTAAATATGATAATTTTAAAGTTATTCCTCTTCCAACTTTCTTTGAAGTTATAGGTACAAAACGTAGACCCAAGCAGTCGTTCCAGGTGCGACAGAGGTTCACCTGCATCTCCTCCAACCTCATCTATTGCATCCACTGCTCTAGATGTCAGCTGATCTACATCGATGAGACCAAGCGTAGGCTTGGCGATTGTTTCGCCGAACACCTCAGCTCAGTCCGCATTAACCAACCTGATCTCCCGGTGGCTCAGCACTTTAACTCCCCCTCCCATTCCGAATCAGACCTCTGTCCTGGGCCTCCTCCATGGCCAGAGTGAGCACCACCGGAAATTGGAGGAGCAGCACCTCATATTCCGCTTGGGCAGTCTGCACCCTAGCGGCATAAACATTGAATTCACCACTTTCCGGTAGCCCTTGCTGTCTCCTCCCCTTCTCAGCTCTCCCTCAGCCCTCGGGCTCCTCCTCTTCTTCTCCCCCCTCCCCCCTACATCAGTCTGAAGAATGGCTTCGGCCTGAAACATTGCCTATTTCCTTCACTCCATAGATGCTGCTGCACCTGCTGAGTTTCTCCAGAACTTTTGTCTACCTTAAAGTATTTAGTTCTCTTTATAAGGATAATTCACTGACAATCCAATGCCAGGAAGGAGGGACCCACGAGCAACTGCCGAGAGCAAAGAAAGCAAACTCAAACTGAAATAGCATTTATTTCAAGAGGGTTTGTATACAAAAACAGGGATGCAATGTTGAGGCTCTATAAGGCACAGGTAAGGCCACATTTTGGAATAATGTGAGCAATTTTGGGCACCATATCTGAGGAAGGATGTGCTGATGCTGGAGGAGGTTTACAAGAATGATGCCAGGAATGAGTAGGTTAACCTACAATGAGCGTTTGTCAGCACTGGGCCTGTACTCGCTGGAGTTTAGAAGAATGAGGGGAGACCTCATTGAAACATACAGAATAGTGAAAGGCTTGGATAAAGTGGATGTGGAGAGGATGTTTCCAATGATGGGAGAGTCTAGTACTAGAGGTTCTATACACAGAATTAAAGGATGTTCTTCCAGATGAGGAGAAATGTATTTAGTCAGAGGGTGGAATTCTTTGCCACAGAAGGCTGTGGAGGCTGTCAGTGGATATTTTGAAGGCAGAGATAGATCGATTTTTGATTAGTACAGGTGTCTGAGGTTATGGGGATAAGGCAAGAGATGGGGTTAGCAGGGAGAAATAGATCAGCCATGATTGAATGGTGTAGATGAGGGGCCAAATGGCCTAATTCTCCTATCCCTTATGGCCTTATGAGAGCAGGATGGGCCACCGGAGAGCGAGGGGATCATCGAGGAAAGAGGAGGGCCAACAGAGCGGTTGGAGAGCTGTCGGAGAGCGAGGGAGGTCATCAGATCGAGGAAGGCCACTGAGCACGATGGGAGACCCAGTGGGTGGGGGGGCTTCGAGAATGATGGGGGAACCCGCAGAGAAGGGTGCAGAGAGTGAGGGAGGGATGCAGCAGATAGTGGGGGAGAAGGGTGGCGGTGAACTTTTGTAACTTTGTCGGTGCCAAAGTGGCGGCACTTGTGTACTGCCTAGGTGAGGTCTGCCAGGTGATTTTACCGGTGTTGTATGCAGAACAAAGCATTTTCACTGTACATGTGACAATAAAGTATCATTAAATCATTGATGCCTTGGGCATTATGGAGACGCAAGAGTTTGTAGATGCTGGAATTTGACTACAAAACAAAATGTTGGAGGAACTCAACAAGTCAAGCAGCATCTGTAGAGAGAATGGGCAGACAATGATTTTGGTTTGATTTAGGATCCTGACCTGAAATGTTCCCTCCACAGATGATGCCTAATCCGCTGAGTTCCTCCAGCATTTTGCTTTTGCTCAATGCCAGCGTTAATGATTCACCAGGAATAATGTTGCGAATGATCTTTTTATTCCACTGCTAACTAAGGAATGACACTACCCAGAATAGAATTGCCTGACCCAACCTGATTGCTAGCTACACCCAAGGCACAACATCCATGGAGAATGGGTCACCAGTTGGTTAGTGCTGCTCAATGCAACATTGGCCCTTTCCAATTGGAAATGGCAAACCCTGCTTCCAGAAATGAAAGCCGAGGAGACCCAGCCCCACCCTTACATGCCTGACATTCATCAACAGTCAACTCCCCAAACCTATTAAAAAATAACATTCAAATACTTAAAGTAAAAAATACCTCAAATCATCCAGAAAGAAACCCTGAATACTGTATATAAATTATACAGACCAAGATTGTGCTAAGGATAATAGTGTAAAACACAATTGGATAACATGTCCAGGGTAGTGCAAGAGATGGTTTATAGTGTACCATTGATGAGTAGGATTAGGGTTTATCCAACCTTAGATGGTTGCAGGAAAGTAGCTGGTCCTGATTCTGGTGGTGTGGGACTTCAGGCCTCTGTACATCCTGCCCCAAAATAGCCAAAAGATGACGGCATGGCCCAGATGGTGGGGATCCTTGATAATAGATGGCACCTTTTTGTAACAGTGTCTCACGTAGATGCCTTCGATTTTGGAGAGGACTGCGTCCATGATGGAACAAGCCGAGTCCACCCGCCTCGACGTCCTCTTGCATTCTTGTGCATTGGAATTGCCAATACTAGGCCTTGAAGCAACCAGTCAGGATACTTCCCACAGTACATCTGTAGATGCTTGTTGGTGACGTACCAAATCTCCTTAAATCTCTGAGAAAGTAGAGGCACTGGTGCATCTTCTTTGTGATTTTATACCCAGGATAGACACAAAATGCTGGAGTAACTCAGCGCGACAGGCAGCATCTCTGGAGAGAAGGAATGGGTGACGTTTTGAGTCAAGACCCTTCCTACACATTTGTTATATCCAGGAATTGGAAGCTGATAACCTTTTCCGCTGACAACCCACCAATGAAATCTGGTTAAAATGTTGCCAAGTAGATGGAACAAACCACTTCACTGAGTGTGGTACCCAAGAAAAGAAACATCGCTCTGGCATCAGCAACAAAGACATAAAATGCTGGAGATGCTCAACATCAGAAACAGTTCTTACGGGAAGCCATCGCCCTGGATGTCACCTCTCCCCTCTCTACAGAAACATCATCAGACTACTTCCTTCCACAGATGCTGCCTGACCCACTGGCTTCCTCTAGCACTTTCTGTTTTGCTCCAGTAATATTCCAGTATCGGCAGCCTCTTGTCTCTTCATTGTGAATGAAGCGTGAATGGGGGTTAAATTGGGAAACAGTTTCAGTGGATTGACAAGTCTTGTTTAACCAGCTAACATCAAGGAAGGTAGCATGAGGGGATGTGCTTGCAACAGGACTGAGCATAATAATCTGAAGGACAAAAACTGAACATAGTACTCCAAATGACCTAAACTGAACACAATAATCTAAATATGGCCACACCAACATAACTGTAACATAAAGTCTCAACTTCTATACTAATTACCCTGGTTGATGAAGGCCAAGGTACCAAAAGCCTTCTTTACCACCCTATCTACCTGTGATGCCACTTTCAGGGAACAATGTACCTACACTCCTGGATTCCTCTTTTGTACACCTCTCCAGGGCACCACCATTCACTGTGTGGGTTGTGCCCTGGTTTAACTTCCCAAACTGCAACATTTCAAACTTATCTTCATTGAACTCTGTCAGCCAACCCTGCACTGTTTCCAGCTTAAAGACATGGAATTTTGTACGCTCACCCTGTGACCGCGTGGGTTTTCTTCAGGTGCTCCGGTTTCCTCACACACTCCAAAGACGTACAGGTTTGTAGGTTAATTGGCTTTGGAATGCATCTATAAACCAAAACTAAACTAATAAACAGAAGCCTTGTCTTCCCTTCTGGATGATGTAAGGGATGTCAGACCACTGATGAAAGTGAGCAGAGGTCTCTGCTGTCACCTCTCCTATTGATTATACCTCAGTGAGAGCCACTGGAAGAGATCACCTGGTTATTTTTACATTGCCGTTTGTGTGTACCGAAACTGAACTGTATTTGGTATTACCACTGCCTTTTCATAGGCTGCAATACAGTCATGATTGTGAGAGATGCTGTCTAAATGCAAATGTCCCTTTCATTTCCAGCTCTTGAAGTTACTGCCCCTGTAACATGATGGGCACTGTCAGGGTTGTTGTCCCACACCAATGCTCTCGTCCACAAGTAAACTGAGCGAAGGGCATTCTATCCAGTATGTTAAATTCGCTGCCAAACCAATCGCTAGAATTAAGAGGGATACAGTGCATTAACTCCATTCTCCAATTTCCTTTTGACTCCCTTATCAAACTACATTTAAATTAAAGAAAGCTTGCCTTCTTTATAATCCCACATTAATACCTCCCTTCATCAGTTTGTTATGTTAGGCTTATAGTTCTAATAGATAAGAATGCACAGGCTTAGAGCGTCACACACCGAAAAATTATTCCATTGAAAGGTCAACTGTTTGTAGACTCGATTTTTTCAATTAGTTTCAATGCCAGATTAAAAGGTATTTGTACTTTCTAAAGTTTCATTATATTTCAGTACTACGATTAATGTTGCACTAGAAAAATACAGAAGTTGCGACATTATTAATGTTATGCAAGGAGTCCGATATTATGATCAACAACGATTTGCATTGACATAAAGTCTTTACTGTTGTAAAGCATCTGACATCTTTTCACAGTAGCATTACCAGCCGAAATTTGATGCCACATCATAGATGAAGATAATGGCATGGGAAAAAGGTAGTGACTTAAAGGCTGAGAGATGCATGCAAAAGCAATCCAGTAAGTGTTAAGAAATCTGAAGACATCAAATCAAAACAGTCTACAAGGCTTTCTAAATGTTTTTCATTTCAGGCTGGCTTTAAATCATCGCATTTCAAACAGTGTTTCATTACTGGTTCAACGTATCTACTAAAACCCAACTGCAAACACATGACATTTTCATGGCTTATTCTAAGTTCCTATTAACTTTGTAAAATCATTCCTGTCTCAGTAAGTAGTAACTTTACATAATCATTATTTTATTTCTTCACATTTCTGGAAAATTTCTGATGTACGTTTCTTCAACGAGTTCATGCAAATTTTTGACCAAAACAAATCAAACTGTTCAATGTTTTTTAGGGCTGCCAAAAAAAACCCACATGAATGAAACCCCATAATATGCTTTTATTTAAAATGAATTGAACTTGCAGACAGATTGTCTTCAATTATATCAATTTAAACTGGGGTGTGACAGATCCAAATAAATCTGGGTTTTTTTAATGTTACATTAAAGACAGAGAAATCAATCTCAAACAAAACAAAATGCAAGGGGGAAGAGAAAAATAATTAATCAACCAATTTCTTGTCTTACAAATCCTATTAGTATAATGCCCACCAACTTCAACTTAGATTGGCGGCACAGTGGTTCAGCAGGTGGACCTGCTACCTCACAGCGCCAGATACTGATCTCAGATGCTGCTGTGTGGAGTTTGCACGTTCTCCCTGTGGCCACATGGGTTTCCTCCAGGTACTCCAGTTTCTTCTCACATCCCAAAGACGTGCGGATTTGTGGGTTAATTGGCCTCTGTACACTGCGTAGGGTGTGATTGTGAAAGCGAAATAACACAAAACTAGTCTAAATGGTTGATCGATGGTCATCATGGACTCAGTGAGCTGAAGGGTCAGTTTCCATGCTGTAGACTCAAGAAAAACAAAATAAAAGCAAAATAGATCAGGTAGACGCAGAGCCTCTTGCCCAGCGTAGGTGAATCGAGAACTAGAGGGCAGAGGTTTAAGGTGAAGGGGGAACAATTTTATAGGAATCTGAGGGGTAACTTTTTCATACATAGGGTGGTGAGTGTATGGAACAAGCTGCCAGAGGAGGTAGTTGAGGCAGGGACTTAAACATCGCAATGTTTAAGAAGCAATTGGACAGGTATATGGATAGGACAGGTTTAGAGGGATATGGGCCAAACACAGGCAAATGGGCCAAGTGTAGATGTGGCGTAGCTGGTAGAGCAGTTGCCTCATCGCGCCAGAGACCCAGCTTCGAACCGAACCATGGGTGCTGTCTGCGCGGAGTTCATAGGTTCTCCCTATCCTCCAGATATCCTCTGGTTGCTCTGGCTTCCTCCCAGATCCCGAAGATATACAGATTTGTAGATTAATTGGCATCTGTACATTGCCTGTAATGTGTGGGCAGTGGCTGACAAAGTGGGATAACATAGAACCTATTGCTTGATTAGTAGGACTGGGTGTTACAATCCCTAAGATTTCACTACAATTGACATTCTTGGGGATGACCACCAGGTGAATTTTGCTAACAATCAGACACATCTTCAGTTGTGTACCTCAACGTCACTGGGTGTTTCGGCCTTTTATCACAAGACACCCTCAGTCGAGGCAGGCCCACCGCAGGTTGATCAGACCTGGGTGTGTGTCTCATTGTTAGCTTCTAGATGGTCACGTGGCAGCCCAGACAGCATCTTTCCTCTTCAGCCACAGCCAGTGACTGCTCCGTGCGTCGGCATTGGCAAGTTTGTTTATTGCCCTCCTTTGTGCCTGCCCTTTGGCTCCTACTTCCCTCAGGAGCCTTGCGGTGGAACTGGCTACAAAGCCCCTGCACCCCACCTCCACTGGACACACCCTTACCCTCCAACCTCTCTCCTCTGCCTCTGCTGCAAGGTTTGAATATCAAAGCTTTTTCCTTTCATAAGCCTCGTCCACAGCCTCCTCCCATGGGACCATCAGCTCAATGATTAAAACACGCCGACAGGAGTTGGACCAGAGAACGAGGTCTGGTCGCAGGTTGGTAACTTCAATTTCAACTGGGAACGAAAGCTTCTGGCCTAGGTCAACACGCATTTCCAAGTCCCTGGCTGCGTTCAGTGGGCACGAGTTGAGAGGCGAGGGGTTAGTCCTCCGTTTCTCTCCTTCCCGGATGAAGGATGGTATTTGCGGGAATGTTATCTGGGCATTGATAGGCATGGCGTTGGTGGTAACTCTCTTGCACTCGAGTTCAGTTGCCAAACACCTCAGCACCTGATTGTGTCACCAGGTGTATCTGCCTTGTGTTAGGCTGGTCTTACAACCAACCAGGATGTGCTTGAGGTTTGCTGGAACTGCACACAGGGGGCAGGCTGGATCCTCTCCCAGCCAAAGATTTAGGTTTGTGGGAGAGGGAAGGACATATGTGACTCTGATAATGAAGCTCAACTTATTTGACTCCATGGTCCACAGCTCTCTCCATGTGATCTTCCTCCTCTCAACGCCATCCCACGTCATCCAGCGGCCTCGTTTGGCTTGGGATATGGCTTTGGCACACCTGGCTGCTTCTTCCTGGTGGCGCACCTCCTCCACCACCAGGTGCCGACGTTCAGCTGGAGTAGCCTTTTGCCAGGTAGGTTTCATTGCTCCCAGGCCAAAGCCCCCTCCGCCTTGTTGGACATGGCCCACTATGTCCAGGTGTTGGAGGGCGGATTTTGTGTCCAGTACCACTGCTGCTGGAGTCCATTTCTTCCCTGTTGCTAGAGTTGGAGTGACACCTCTTATTATTGGGTCCCGGGAATCTGTTAGTGTCATGTCCAGCCTCACTTTGGCACATTTGTACTCCTCCACCAGGCTTGAGACTGGCAGTGAGAGGGCTCCATTCCCATAGAGCCCTGTGCTGCTGAGGCATCTCGGTAGCCCAAGCCACTTTCTCACTTGTGAGTTCACCAGTCTCTCCAGCTGGTTGACATGGAATAAAGTGACCTCGTAGATGGTAATTGGCCACACGAGTCGGGGCAGTAGACCAAATTGAAGGCACCAAAGCTTCAGCTCCCTGGGAGTGCAGTATTGTTGATTTGCTTGAGGCCACTGATTGTATCCTGCCTGAGTTGTTCCACCTGCTCTGCATCCTTGAGGTATGGGGGGTACCATCGCCCGAGGCTTTTGACAGGCTTCTCCAGGACAGTTGGTATTGTCTCGTTATTGATGCGGAACCTTTCGTCAGTGAGTCGGCCTTTGACGATGGAAATACTGCAGGATTTGCTGGGTTTAATCTCCATTTGTGCCCATTTGATGTTTTCCTGGAGTTTATCCAGCAGGCGTTTGGTGCATGCTTTTGTTGTTGTTTTTGTGGTCATGTCATCCATGTACGCCCTGATTGGAGGAAGACGCAACCCACTCTTCAAGCATTCCCCTCCAACCACCCATCGTGATGCTCAAGTGATGAGCTCCATTGCCATGGTGAAAACCAGAAATGGTACAGCCTGCCATTATGCCTACCTCAAGGTGCTGGCAGACAGTGGTGTTGTCCTGTGTTGTGACACAGAACTGGAGGTCCTGGAAGTAAGCTTTTACCAGCTTTGTGATGACATCTGGGACCTGGAATAAATTAAAAGCTGCCCAAAGAGTCTCATGGGGCACTGAACCAAAGGCATTGGCAAGATCTAAGAAAACCACATGCAGATCTGTCTTTTCCTTCTTGGCAGTTTGTATCTGGTGCCTGATGACATTTGCATGTTCCAGACAAGGTGATCAATTATTGGTGTGGACTCAGTGAGCCAAAGAATGTGTGTCCATGCTGTATCTCTAAAAAAGATCCCAACCAAAAATGTCGCCTGTCCATTCCCTGACAGAAGCTACCCGACTCAGAGTTTCTCCAGCACTTTGTTTTTCAGTCAATATTCACGCATGAAGAGTTTGTGTCTCTTCTGAATAGAGCTTGTCATTATTCAGCACAGAGGAGCCCATTTCCCCAATATTCACCACCCTAAATACCATCCACCACCCTAAATATTCATCCCTCCATCACTGCCTCACAATTAACCAATTGAAGTTACTCACCCAGGTTATTTCTACGCCTCCTGTAAAAACTACCACCAAGAGGTCACGTGGGAACACCGTCGCCTAGGGACACCACCACTTGCAGGTTCCCCTCAAGGAGCACACCATGATGATGAGGAAGTGACATCATGGCTCCTTCCTCCCACAGGGCCTACGTTCTGGTGCTCCTTGCCCCACAGCAAGGAGCACCTCACACAAAGAAGATCGCTGCAGTTCAACGAGGTGGCTCCTCAAAAAGAAATTAAGGGAGGCAAATAACTACTGCTCTTGCCAATGATGCAAAAATGCAATGAATAAAATGATACAAAATATAAAAAGACTCTAAATTGAAAAAGAACTGAATTTGCACGTTCCAGCTATTTGTTTACTCTCAGAAAGTTTTAATTAAGTCTTATTGATATCATCTTTAAATCGACATTTGTAACAATGCTGCTGTGTCATACTGTCCCACCCACTCTTCCAGATCAACAAAATGCAAACTGTAAGTGGGTTTTACGAGAGACATTCGTCCACCTCAAATATTTCACACTTAATTAGCACATATATACAACGTAATAAATGCCTGACAACTTTAAATTGAATTCTTAATATGCTTCCTGATGTACTTCTCAGGAAACCTATCCATCTGCCTTATTATTCAAGTCACTTAAAAATGAAATCAGAAGAGTAAACAGTGCAATCAGATTCGCTCAGCAAGATTATATGGTCCTAATCAGAAAAAAATCATAAAACAGATCCATCCAACATTATGAATATTTAAGCGTGCTACACCAAATCACAAATATTCTGGTTCTAATTAAACAGGCACCAGAAGCAGAGAGCTCAGTATCATAACAAATTGGTAGATGGCCGCTCACGTATTGTATACAGACCCAAATCATTCTGGCATCAATTTACAGCAGTATATTTTTATAGCTGGATGCACCTTTTGAAACCACTTGCTTAAATTCAACATGTATAACAATAGAAAGAGTAACAGCATCTCATATTTCACCTGCATAGTTTGCAACCCAAGGATGTGAACACTGAATGCTCCAATTCGATACGGTAGAACTTCAATTATCCCAGTCGGGAAATTGATCTGCCAACTGTAATAAAACACAAGATACATGAAACATGAAATTAAAGTGACTAGTGGCAAGGATTTGGGGATGTTCAAAGAATGGGGGGGGGGGGGGGGGAGTCAGTCTACCACACGACAGAAGGGGGGGTGGGGGGGGGAGTTGTACAGTTTGATAGCCACAGGGAAAAAGGACCTCCTGCGGCGTTCTGTACTGTGTCTTTGTGGAACCAGTCTGTTGCTGACGGTGCTCCTCAGGTTGACCAGTGCGTCATGGAGGGGGTGAACTGTTTTGTCCAGGATGCTTCGCAGTTTGAGGAGCATCCTCCCCTCCAAGACCACCTCCCATGAGTCCAACTCCGACCCCCAGGACGGAGACAACCTTCCTGACCAGTTTGTTAATCCTGTTGGCGTCCGCGGCCATCACCCTGCTGCCCCATCACACAACAGCAAAGAAGATGGCACTGGCTACCATCGATTGGTAGAACATCTGGTAACCTATCTAAAATTCCGGGTAACTTATCACCCCTCTGTCCTTTCCTCTTTCTTGCTATGTACTCTAGTTCTCCCTCACACTCTCTTCTTCCCATCTTAACCCCTAACACCCTGCCAACCCGTTTATTTTTTGCCCCCACACTCCTCCCACTGGACCCCACTCACCTACAGGCCAGCACAGTGTTGCCTCACAGTGCCAGATACCTGGGTTCAATCCCGACCTTGGGTGCAGATTATGTAGTTTGCTCATTCTCCCTGCAACAGCATGGGTTCCCTCCTGATGCTCTAGTTTCCTCCCACAAGATGTGCAGGTTTGCCGGTTAATACAGTATTAAAAAAAATAAAGCACATCAACGCTCTACTTCCTGAGAAGATTAGGGAGATTCGGGATGTCAGAGAGGATTCTCTTGAACTTCTACAGGTGCACAGTAGAGAGCATATTGACGGGTTGCATCATGGCCTGGTTCGGCAATTTGAACACCCAGGAGTGGGAAAGTCTGCAAAAAGGTGTGACCACTGCCCAGTCCATCATCGGCTCTGACCTCCCCACCATCGAAGGGATTTATTGGAGTTGCTGCCTCAAAAAGGCAGCCAGCATCATCTTAATAAAACACTTGCCTAATTGGCCTCTGTAAATTGCCGTGGATGAAAGACAACTGCCGTGATGTTCTCCGGGGAAAAAAAAAAACAGAAAAAGACTGCTAAAACTCAATGGGTCAGTCAGCTTCTGCTGAGAAAGAAACAAAGCTCTCAGAATTAAAAACAGAAAATGAAGGCGAGTCAACATCTGAGGTAAGAGAAACACCCAATGACCCAATGTTAGAACGAGATGTTTTCATACTTTGCCAGTTCTGATGAAGGGACTTCAAATTAAATAAATAATTATATATATAGCCTGATCTGCTGAATTTTCTGCTAATGTTTTGTATTTTCAGAATGTGCAATTGTTTTGTTTAAGATTTTCAGCATTTGCAGTTTTTTGTTTTAAGATTAGTTATTGGCTTTCAACAGAATGGGAAGAACGGGAAAGATTTTCCATGCTGTATCTCTAAACAAAACTAAATTTAACATAACTTATTTTGTTCTCCTTCCCATTTATCCTACCACTATCTCACCTTGTTGTATGATTCTGCATTATCTTAAAATGCATTAAATACTTGAAACCAGTTCTAAAGAAAGATCGATGGCTGGAAACTGTTTCTCCACCATAAATGCAGCCTGACCTGCCGAGTATTTCCATCAATTTTTATTTTCACCTTTAATGGGTTGTAGTCTCTACAGGTGGAATACGAGGACTGTGGAACAGGTTTTAAACAGAAAATTTGTTGGAAGGAACTGCAGATGCTGGTTTAAACTGAAGAGACACAAAATCCTGGAGTAACTCAGTGGCAGCTTCTTCGGAGAGAAGGAATGGGCGACTCAGTCTGAAGAAGGGTCTCGACTGGAAAAGTCACCCATTCCTACTCTCCAGAGATGCTGCCTGACCCCGAGTCACTGAAGCATTTTGCGTTTATACAGAAAATATTCTGTATCATTCATATGCTGATGGATTGGATTTTCAGGGTCAAGAATGTAATTTTTTCCCCAGAGAGTACAGAGAATGCATTAAAAAAATGGAGTACTTCCTGCATACATTATTAAATGTGGTGGCAACTCCAAGGAAGCCTTAGACGTGAATGAAAGAAATACCCAGAATGTAGCTCTTCACTGCCAGATCGTTGCTCGTTTGAGGAAAAACCAATACATTCGCCAAAGTATCGGTGTCTGAATTCATGATCTATCAGTTACACTGCATTTAAATGTCATAGCTTTTTCAACTGTTCAACTGGTGACAAATGTCAAGACTGAGATAGTGTTTGTTATCATAGCATTTAGTTTAAGCATTCTGTTTTATTTTCATACTGCTCCCCTCTATGACATAAAGTGCTGCCAATAATGTTGACCTTAACTTAATATATCACTTCATAAATAAATTACTGTCAGTTTTTAAAACAAAATTTACAGAAAATGTTGAAGTTATATTCTGATCTCTATGCCTGTACAATATTTCCCATATCTTTTGTGTAATATTTATGTGAATCAAAGTGGACCATTCTTGGAATTGGATAAATTATTTTTTCTTCTTTGCAGCTGCATAACATTGTGATAATGTTACATTAGTACCATGAAAACAAGGTCTCAAGAGCACTACATTAGTTCAAGAAGGCAGCAGCAATATACACCAAAGAGTCCATCACATTGAAGTCACCCTCCCAGACACATTTCCTCCTCATTTTTAGCACCCCAGTTAAAACACCCTGTTTTCTTATGAAAACAACACTGGATTCAATACCAGAAACAAGGAACTACAGAAGTGAGTTTACAAAAAAGGACACAAAGTGCTGGAGCAATTCAGCTAGTCGGGTAGCATGTCTGGAGAACATGGGCAGGTGTACGTTTTGGGTCGGGTCCCTTCTTCAATACTGGATTCAATAATGCTGGTTTCTTTTTTTTGGGATTTCCTTTATGGGTCTTTTTCTGTTCAAGTAGAAATAGGCACCATCTCCATACCCTTGATCAAATTTGTATCCTTTATAATATGATGTTCATATGCACTTGTCTGTAAAACTTTAAGTTTTCCAATGCTGGGCTTAATTAATTGAGACTGCTGTTTAATAAAAGTATAATATCCTTCAGCCCTGTAGAATGGGAATAAATGGACACTACATAACAAAGAATGTCTATTTCATCTTCCACCATCCACGTGGAAAACCAGTGATGGAGTTGGTCTTAATGACTACAGGCCTGTCACACTGACCTCTGTAGTCATGAAGACCCTTGAAAGGCTTGTGCTGGGCAAGCTGAGAAATATCACAAACCCCCTGCTGGGCCCTCTGCAGTTTGCATATCAGGCCAATAGATCGGTGGATGACACAGTCAATCTGGGCCTGCACTTCATCCTCCAGCACTTAGACCGCCAGGATACCTATGCGAGGATTTTGTTTGTTGATTTTAGTTGTGCATTCAACACCATCGTGCAAGAGCTACTACACTCAGAGTTGACTGTGCCTGAACCCCTCTGTCGGTGGATCACCAGCTTCCTGACAGACTTGAGGCAGCATGTGAGGCTGGGAAAGCACATCTCAGACTCGTAAACCCCCAGTATAGGAGCACCGCAAGGCTGTGTACTCTCCCCTCTGCTTTCTCTACACCAATAACTGCACTTCCACTGACTCTTCTGTCAAGCTTCTCAAGTTTGTGGATGACACAACCCTGATTGGACTGATCCAGGATGGAGAAGAATCTGCCTACAGACAGGAAGTGATACAGCTGGTGACCTGGTGCCATTGCAACAACCTGGAGCTCAATGCTCTTAAGACAGTGGAATTGATAGTAGACTTCAGGAGAGCTCACTCTCCCCTCACCATCAACAACACCACAGTCACATATGTGGAGTCTTTTAAGTTCCTGGGAACCATCATCTCCAAAGACCTTAAATTGGGGGGGGCTACCATCGACTCCACAGTCAAAAAGGCACAACAGAGCATGTACTTCCTGCAGCAGCTGAGGAAGCACAATCTGCCACAGGCAATGATGGTCCAATTCTATACAGCCATCATAGTGTCTGTCCTCACCTGCTCCATCATGGTCTGGTTTGGCTCAGCCACCAAGCACGACATCCGGAGGCTGCAGCGAATCGTCCGATCAGCTGAGGTTATTGGCTGCAACCTTCCCTCCATTGATGAACTGAACTATGCAAGGGCCAGGAAGGGAGTGGGTAAGATCATCTCTGACCCCTCTCACCCTGGCCACAAACTTTTTGAATCACTTCCCTCTGGAAGGCGACTTCGGACTGTCAAAGCCGCCAAAGCCAGACATAGAAACAACTTTTTTCCACGAGTAGTAGCTCTACTCAATAACCAAAAATCTGTAGCCTCCTTTTGCTCTGGTATTTTATTTAATTCACATGTTTAATCAATAATGTTTTATTATTAATGTTTAATGTTTTGTGTGTTATTCCTAACTGTCACTGTATGTCGTTGTTACTTGCGGATGGAGCGCCAAGGCAAATTCCTTGTATGTGAATACTTGGCCAATAAACTTATTCATTCATTCAACATGGCATTAGTGTACAGGCACTTACATCAATAAATCACTGCTGAAAAAGGGCCCCGACCCAAAACGCTGCCTGTCCATTTCCTGCACAGATGCTGCCTGGCCCAGATTTCCTCCAGCACTTTGTGTTTTGCTCAAGATTCCAACATCTGCAGTTCCCTATGTCTCCTTGTGACATATACTTCTACTGAATCCAGTGATGCATATATACCATAAACCAATGATAGTATACTGAGGATAGGCACAAAATGCTGGAGTATCTCAGCGGGACATGCAGCATCTCGAGAGAAGAAATGGGTGACAAGACCCTGCTTCAGACTGATGTTAGGGGAGAGTTAGATACATAGATAAGGAAATGTAAGGTGTGAAAATAGGACAAAGGGAATGGAGATTTAAAAAAAAGTGTAGATGGATCATTGTTAGCTGGGAGAAGGAAACAACAAAGCAAACAAAGAGAAAATGTAGTCGGAGACAGTCAGATTGGTCGGAGAACTGGGAAGGGGAGGAATGGAAAGAGAAGGAAAGCAAGGGTTACTTGAAGTTAGATAAGTCAATGTTCATACCACTGGGGTGTAAGCTGCCCAAGCAAAATATGAGGGGTTGTTCCTCCAATTTGTGCTGGGCCTCACTCTGACATTGGAGGAGGCCCAAGTACAGAAAGGTCAGTGTGAGAATGGTCTTGTTGGGAGAACGGATCAATGCAAGCAACAATCGCTAAATCGCTAATTCGGACAGTCACCATAATGTGGGATCCTACAGTGTTCAATTTGTCGTAGTCACTGTAAAGACAACTTTAAATATTTCATCCTTGCAAAGACGACCAATATTTCATCCCACACAAAGTTGTTAAAAGTATTATGCTTGACTTGGTTTGATTGCACTTCACACTCAGTCAAAGAATTGAGAGCTTGTCACATCCCATGAGTGAGCAGAAAACCGAGCCTTCAGTACAGCACTAAAGTAGATGCTGCCTTTTGAATGAAATGTTATATGAAGCCCATTTTATGAATGTATTTATAACTGCAACTATTTTCCCCTTTCAACATCTTAGCAGCTCCATGACTGATTGACAGTTAAAAGAAATTGACATCAAAAAGATAAAACTGCTACTATTAACTCCGCCATTGGCCCACAACCTGCCATTAATAATCCAACATATTAATGTCAGGGAGCATATCCCAGGGAGTAATCCAATTGGAAACATGTTTCAAGGGAAAAGCATTCGAATGACAAATTAGGATTACTGTGATACAATATCATGAATGCTGCATGGTGCGTTTTTTGTGACATTGACATTCAGAACTGTTTCCACCAGCTTTAGTTAATATCTTTTAGAAAGCCTAGTTTTTTTTTTGTACTGCAACAGAAACTAAAACCGAAATACAATTCACCAGTCAGATCCATGGTGGAGTCACTTAAGGGGTGATCATCATTTCCTATGAGTAACCGGGTCCCACAGCCTTTAAAAATGTCAGCTTTCTATTAATGCCTTGTACCATCAGCACTTAATCACATCTTGCCGTGACATTATACCATCACAACCTCTTTAATTTACGTTTAACTGACGTCGTTCTTCTCCCAAGATATTCTTGAAATATATTTCTGAATCAATCAATCCAAAAGGGAGTTGTCTTTACATCTTCTCAGAGGGGCATTGCTCTAAACTTGCATCCTTGATAAATCAGTGGTAGCCAGAAAAGATTACACAATGAGGAGCAGAGTAGCTCATGTTTGTGGAGAAGCACAGAAATCCATACATCATAATATTGGACTTTTGAACCTTTCCATCACTTACCCACTTATTGGTCCATTCAGTTAGTTGATCTCCATAAGAAAAAAAATCCCTATAGTTATGCTTAGTTTCGTTTAAAGATACAATGCGGAAATAGGCACATCAGTCTGCGTAGTCCACACCGTCCAGTGATCCCCACGCACTAAGGCTATCCTACACACTAGGGATAATTTACAATTATACCATGGTAATTAACCTACGTCTTTGGAAATGTGAGATGAAACTGAGATCCCGCAGAATTCCCACACAGGGAGAACGTACAAACTCCGTAAAGACAAGCACCCATAGTCAGGATCGAACCTGGGTCTCTGGCGCTATAAGACAGCAACTCTACCACTGCGCCATCTTGATCATCAAATTAAATTTAACAATATATAAGTAATTAAGAAAATTTAATTTTAGAAATCTTAAGTGTCTTTGTTTTCTCCTTCCAGGACCAAGAAGCTGGTGATCACTCTGATGGCATTTTATTAGGTTCCATCTCCAGGGCATGTCTCCCTCAGGCACTGGCAACATGAACTGAATTCAGTCATATCAATGCATATTTAATGCTAATCTACATTTCATTGACTTTGCTGATAATGACTGGTGTCGATGATTGAGAATCAAGGTTACTACTACTGCTGACATTGTGCCAAGCACACTTACCTGCTGAATGCTCCAAGTACAATTCTGAACATATGGATTATGAGCAGGAGGCTGCATGGTACCACAAGTTTGCTACCCTATCACTGAGTCAGAGTTATTCAACATGGAAACCGGTCCTTCAAGCTAATTTGCCCATGCCAACCAAGATATCTATTGAGCTGGTCTTATTTGCGTGCATTTGGCCCAAATCCTTCTAAACCTTTTCTATCCACAGAACATGCACCTGGACAGCACAGGAACGAAGCAAGTCAAGAGAGTCAAGATTGTTTTATTGTCATATATCCCAGATAGAACAATGAAATTCTTACAGGCCGCAGCACAGAATGTGTTAAACATAGTCCCGTGGCCTACAATGCTTGTGCTGAACCTGGATAGTTTGCGAGTCAGAAATGTAGTCATTTACCATGTTCCCACAAAGCACACTATGCCTGTAGGCATGAAGGGAGTTGTGGGAGGAGAATAAATTGGGTTTAGTAAAATGACTGCAAATTAGTGGTTGATAGCCAGAGCAGACTTGGTGGGCTGAAGAACCTGTTTTCGTGCTGTATGACTATGACTGCATGGCGTCTCCAACTTATTTCTTTTCTCCTTCTCTTCCATTTGAATTTCACAGATCAGCTGCTATCTGTTTATGTTTTCTGTTAAAATGTATATTGAGCATCTAGAAACAGTTATATAAAGTAACTGCTTTTCAAACTGCAGATTTTCCTAATTCAGATCAAATTCAGAAAACTAACATTTCCAAAGTTTTTCTCAAAGTAGAAGAGCTTCATAGATTCCTTTTATCCTTGGTAATCAAAAAGCCAGACTTGGCTGAGAGCTATGAAACATGGTGCACAAAGTTTTCACTTTTATAAATCTAAATGGATTAATCTATTTCATGAATCTTATAAACCTCATTCATCATAGAAAATAGGTGCAGGAGTAGGCCATTCGGCCCTTCGAGCCTGCACCGCCATTCAATATGATCATGGCTGATCATCCAACTCAGTATCCTGTACCTGCCTTCTCTTCATACCCCCTGATCCCTTTAGCCACAAGGGCCACATCTCCCTCTTAAATATAGCCAATGAACTGGCCTCAACTACCTTCTGTGGCAGATAATAGTATGATTAAATGAGAACTTACCAGTTTGAAGTTTGATCTTTATTTTATGAGTCGTCGAGTTGAGGGACTACGTGAAGAAGAACCCCGTACAGCCGTTCGTGCGTCAATCTTCAAAGCAATGGTGTGAAATCACAGCTAATAGTGACTGAAGTATAATGGTAAGATAACAAAGACTAGAACTACCAGATGAAATCTATGAGGGCTGGGAGCGGAGGGCACGTAGTCCCTCAATTCCACTCCTCATAAAATAAAGATCAAACTTCAAACTGGTAAGTTATCGTTTAATCTTACTATTTTACTTCGGAGTCACGCGAGTGACTACGTGAAGACTTCAAAGCTCTGATTTCATGCCGTGTGAAAGGAGTATACACAACCACAGCTGCTTCATTGACAAATGAAGGGGAAAACATTCATAACGTATACAGTCGTAACATAGATGTAAAACATGCTGATGCTGTTTAAATGAAACAATAATATTTCCATCTCTCACCCAGATGGTTAATCAGTACATAAATAGAGCTAACAAATACTCCTGGTTTAGCAATGGGTCATTACAGATGTTTGGAGATTCGTTCATTGGACCATGCTGCAGCCGGAACAATGCGACCCGGCGGAACATAAATACCCTTGCTGCTGATGTTGTAGCAGCCCTGGTGGAATGAGATCTGGAAACAGAATCCATTAGTACATAACACAACTCCGTTTTTCTCATCTGGAATGGCCTGAACAATAAGTTCTCCCAAATTTTTGTGACTAACAACATTGCTAGTCCATAACTCCAAGGCTCTTGATGACCTTGACATATTGTTGTATATAGGTGTGCTTACCTTATCAAAGGTCCCCTGGTATGCCTGTGACTATTTTGAGACCCGACCCCCTTCTGGTCTGCTCAAGTATTTATAACATATATATTATAATTTACAGATGTTATCATCCTGTACCATCACAATTATTTAGCGACTGAGCCTGCTGCACTAAACCAGTGCCAGAAAGATAACTACCTAATAAACTCCAGCCAAATTTAAGGATATAGCTGCAGCCTCCTGGTGAAATAGTGTTCACAAATGTCGAACATCGCATATGGCATTATACTGATCCTGGGACCTATGTTGAAGATATCCTACCCCTTGATAACCGGTGTGGACCCAACAGAACGAGTCTTGTTTGCTACAGCCAACTCAATGAGGAAGCTCATCGACCCTTAATGGCCGCATAACTCCATAATTAACAGACGATCATTCAGCATGAACTCGAAACATTAGCAATCAATACCATTTTCCATGGAACATAAGCATAACAAACTCTTTCATCTCCTGGAAAATAAAATTTTGCGGTTTGGTGTTATGCAAACACTTTGAACACATAGAAGGATAGATGTAACACCCAAATCTTAGGGCACTTTGTTAAACCTGCAGAACATAATTTGAGTTTATCATGCAACATCTGGTTTCCGAAGCCTCAGGCTGAACAAGCAAAATTACATTTAAAATAACCAATAAGGTTATATTATCATTCGCAACAAATCAGGAATCAATTTGCATAGTCACACAATAGGAACTTAAAGCCTCTTAATGACTTTATTTGAAGCCTCGATTGATGAGACAAAATGGAGGTAGCCATAAAAGACCTTCCTTCTCCTTTTGGCGAGAATGTATCTTTTGCCACTATATACATATAAAAGATTTATTTATTTATTTATTTATGTGTGTTGCTATTACCCACACTTGATGATTCTCCTGTGGCAACAAGATTATGTCACCATTCCAGCGGTCTTTAACAGATTGCACACTCGTGACTAACATATGCCATCATCACAATGCATCAACTGAACCTGAGCATGACAATATGCATATTTGTCCAATCACTCTATAACCCATACAATACCCGTAGAGTATATAGATAGTTGATACTAATAACAGGAATTTTTGGCAAGTCATGCAAATCTGTTCCATCTCCAAACTCGAGATGATATTTGAGCTACTTGGTAACTACCTTAAACAGCAACCGTGGCCCGATTTCCCAGCCAGTCTTGCAAGACAATCTTGGTCCTTACCCTGAACCTGTCCAATTCTAACCTGCTTAAAGCTAATATTGGACATTTTACATTTACCATTCAAAGTAACTGATGTCTCAATCATTTGTAATGTATAACTAAGTATACACCTTACCAAACTGCAAGTGGTCCCTTAATTGTAGAGTAGCACAGGTACAGTGCATGGAACCTCTGGCCAGCTTTCATGCTGCCAGCAACTTCGGAGAACCGCTACTGCCAATAAAGACATGGGATGCATTGTCGCCGAAACTATGAAACCTTGCTCGTTCCAATAGCTTGTGCTTCGCCCTCCAGGTTTCACCTATGGAAAAGTCTTACCTGAATAGAAGATTCGGCAGCCAACTGTAATGTCCCCCTGAGAGCGGTGTTCACTGCATATGTGTTTGGGATGGTAACTTTCTTGCCAGACATAGACCTCTGGCACATGCCCTGATCCCTTGGGCATGCTCTATGGCTATACCCTCAGACTTAGCATTAAACTACACCAATCCCACATGCTCTCCTCTTACACGAGGGAGCCATAAAGCAGGCCTGCTACAAAGCACTGCAGACACAATTTCCCATTTAGGGCCATTAGCACCAATTTGCAATATAATGAAAGATTTACCTAACAACTACTGGAGCAGTAATGAACACTGTTTGTCCATCATCATGACTTTATTAATTTCAGCTGGTGTTAACAATGACCTAGATGGCACTTAATAATTAACCATTTAACAAAATAACTGTTGCTCTACTTACACAGCTGAATTGCATCTATACAATTAACAATTAGTCTAACGACTAGAACTGTTTTATAACAACAACTGTTACCAAAGTCTATTGACTTATCAGTCCAGTTTTATTTAATATCATGATAAATGACATATTTTGTAAATTAGAGAGAGGATTTGGTCTGTCTTTGTTTGCAGATGACGGGGCCATCTGGAAAAGAGGTCGTAATGTCGAGTTTGTTTTAAAACAGATTCAAAGAGTGTTAGTGTCTGTAGAGGAATGGGGGAACACATGGGGCTTTAAAATCTCTGCCTCTAAGACTAAATATATGGTATTTGGTTTTAAAAGAAAGTTACCTAAGATAGGGTTGTATATGTATGGGTCTCTATTGGAGAAGGTAAAGGTTTTTTAAGTTTTTGGGTGTTTGGTTTGAAGAGCGTATGACTTGGGCTGTGCATGTGGGTAAAATTGTGTTGAAATGTGAAAAAGTTCTGAATGTTATGAGAAGTCTGGTTGGGTGTGAGTGGGGGGCTGACAGGGGGACCATGCTGCTAATTTATCAGGCCATGATCAGATCTTCTCTTGACTACGGGTGTTTTGTGTATGGGTCTGCGTCTAAAACTGTTCTGGCTAGGCTAGATGTGTTGCAGGCAAAGGCTTTGAGGCTTTGCTGTGGAGCCTTCAGAACTTCCCCAGTCCCTGCCCTGATTGTTGAAATGGGAGAAATGCCCTTATGGTTAAGGCGCATTAAGCTAGGGTTACATTACTGGGCTAAACTTTGTGGGTGTAATGATACCTTCCCAGCAAGGTGTTTGTTGCAAGAGGTTGATGATGGTAACAAATATAACACATTTTTTGTCATTATAAATCAGTGGGCTAGGAAGCTGGGTTTGGAACAAGGGGGTATTATAGAGCATACAATATGGTTACCTGTGCCATTATTGGGTTCTTCCTGAACTGTTTATGGAGCTTGCTTTTCTTCAGGAAAAAGATAAGCGCGAGGTGACTCCAAGAATAGTGGAATATCTTAATTCAATCAGTGAGAGCACTTTGATTGTTTTTACAGATGGATCTAAAGATCCAGTTAGTGGGAGAGCTGGGTTTGGCGTGTATGTGGAGCAGCTTGGGTTGAAGATTGGCCGACGCATTTCTGATGGAAGCTCTGTTCTCACGACTGAATTAATGGCAATTCAATGGGCTCTATGGTGGATTGAGGAAGCCAGTTTTAGAGAAGTCATTATTTTGTTCTGATTCTGCAGCTGCTCTTGAAACATTAAGAGTAGGGAAATCTAACGCTCGTCCTGACATTCTAAATGAAATCTTGAGTGTGTTTTCTAGAATTGGGTTTGTGTGTAACATCACGTTTTGCTGGGTTCCCGGGCATGCTGGGGTGAGGGGGAATGAGCAGGTGGACCTCATAGCAAAGGAGAGTTTAAGAAGAGAAATAGATATCCGTGTATCATTGGGGAGAGTGGAACTGAGAGAAATAATTAAAGAGGGCTTAACAAAAGAATGGCAGAGAGGATGGGAAAAGGAAGTCAGGGGTAGACACTACTTTTTGGTACAAGCTGAAGTTAGAAAAATATGTTTCTGTACATCTCTGTCCCGTAGGGACTCAGTTAGACTGTGTAGATTGAGGTTGGGACATTGTGGGTTAAATTACTGTTTGTGCATTGTAGGGAAACATGTTTCTGGCTTGTGTAAATGTGGGAGTAAGGAGACAGTTAAGCATGTTTTCCTAGAATGTAAAAAGTATAGGGTAGCAAGAAAGGCATTGTTTGCTAGACTGACAGGACTTGGAGTTGAGGCTTTTTCTGTTTTATCTTTGTTTGGGCACAGTGAGAAACATCAGCTGATATCCAGGGCTGTTCTTCAATTCCTGCATGTTACAGGACTGTATGTAAGAATTTAGTTCAAATTTTGACCTGTGGAGGGCAGTAATACGCTTAGCAGCGTCTACACTGCCGGAATCCTATAAGAAGAAGAAGAAGAAGTCTATTGACTAGTCGGCATTGCTCCGGTTGGAGTTGGAGGGTGGCTGTGTTTTTTTCCCCCCAATTTCTTTCATTAGTAGCAGGACTAGTATTAGTAGAATTAGATTAGTGTTAAGAAAGGAGGGGGTTCTAGAGGCCCATGGCCTCAGGGAATGGTGGGGCTAAGGGTGGTGGGTGACAGACTGTAGGTAAGGAAAAGGGGGGCTCTAAGAGAGAGGCATTGAGTGAAAGACCTGAAATGTCTGGAAATAAAGTTAGGAGAGCTAGAATTACTGAAGAATTTGTTGTGCTGTTTAAAGTTAAAGGAACAAATCAAGGAAATGCAGGATTTAGAGCAGAATCCATTAAAAATTACTGCCGCTTTGGAGAGCCAGATAGGCAGGGATTTTCAGGCCAAGATTCTGTATAATGGGATGATAAGAGTTTGTTGCAAAGACAGCAAACAGTTTAATGATGCTAGGGGTGTGGGGAAATTGGTGGTCAAGGTGGAGAGTTTGGTCCCATAGGAAGACAGCAGGGAATAAAGGGAGTAGTGTATGGGATGTTTGCTGGTTTGTCTGAGAAGGAGATTTTAGAAAACGTTAAGGGGGCCCAGGTAACTGATGTTGTGAGATTTAAGAGTAGAAATGGAGTCGGGGACCCTCTGGTCCTGCTTACGTTCAAAGATGGAGTACAGCCTCAGAGAGTGTTTCTTGGGAGTATGGTGTATCAAGTGAGGGAGTACATTAAACCACCGTTGTGCTGCTATAACTGTCAGAGGTTTGGACATGTTGCTGGGTCTTGTCGGGGTAAAAGAAAGTGCACAAAGTGCGGTGGAGATCATGCAATACAAAATTGCAAGGCAGAGGATCCTAAGTGCCCTAACTGTGATGGGGATCATGCAGCAGGGTTTCATGGTTGTGAGCGCTTTGTTCAGGCGAAGCGAGTGCAGGAAGTGAAGGATCAGAACAATGTGTCATATGCAGAGGCAGCTCAAAGAGTGGCTAGAGAATGTGGAGATGTGAGCGCTGGGACTAGAGTGGTGCTAGGAAGCCAGATCACCGAGCCAAACTGACATGATGATTTTTAATAAGGAGTTTTTAGATTAGATTTTATTACTTGTCATTCGCACCTCAGAGAGGCTCGAACAAAATTCTGTTTCTACAAACCATACAGAGCAATTCATAAAAAAACACACACAAACAATTAAATTCACACAAACATCCATCACAGTGAGTCTCCCCCTCACTGTGATGGAAGGCAAAGTTCTTCACTCTCCCCCGCACCATTTCTCCCCCGATGTCGAAGCCCCAGGCGGGCGATGTTAAGACCCACGGCCATTGAGGCCGCGCCGGGCAATGTACGGCCCCGCTCTAGGCCCAAAAGTCACAACGTTGGAGCCCCCGGCGGGCGCTGGAATGTCCCGCGGCCATTAAAGCCACGCCGGGCAATGTACAGCCCCGCTCCGGGTCGTTCCAACCCCACGACACGGGCAGGAGAAGCCGCGTTGCGGGAGCTCCGAAGAGCGGTCTCTCACCCAGAGCCGCGATATCCCGATAGTCCACCGGTAGTAATCCGCAGCTGCAGCTCCGGAGTCGGGCCGCAGCTGGAGCTGGAGCTGGAGCCGGAGCCCCGGAGTCGGGCCGCAGCCGGAGCCCCGTAGTCGGGCCGCAGGTGGAGCTGGAGGTGGAGCCGGAGCTCCGGAGTCGGGCCGCAGCTGGAGCCCCGGAGTCGGGCCGCAGGTGGAGCTGGAGCCCCGGAGTCGGGCCGGAGCTGGAGCCCCGGAGTCGGGCCGCAGCGGCGATCCACCACCGCTCCCCACACTCCGAGGCCGGCCAGCCCCACGATGGTAAGTCCGCAGCTCCGCAGGCTCCGTGACTGCAGCCCCCAGATCGTCCCGGTCGGAGGCCGCTCCACGGTACTAGGCCCCAACGACAACGGAGACCCGACAGGGAAAAAGTCGGGTCTCCCGTGCAGGGAAGAGACTTCAAAAGTTTCCCCCTCCCCACCCCCCCCACCCCCCACATATACACAGTTATAAACAATTAAAAAAAACACGAACAACTACATTTAACTAGACAAAAAATTAAAAAAAAAGACAGACAGGCTGTAGGGGCCGCTGCAACGTGAGTCGCGCCGCCCACAAAAAAAAAGAGAAAAAAAAAAGTCATTTCTGTCTTTTGTTTCTGATGTGCTGGTAGGAGCTAAGAAAGCAGCTAACCGGTCAGATATCCTCAGGTTAGTGGTGGGGGCAGCTGAGAGGTTCCTTAGTATAAAGCAGTTGCCAGAAAAGTTGCATCAATACATGACAGAGAGTCAGTGGATGGAGAGGTCACAGTTGTCGAGAGCTAGTAGTATGGAGTATGTCAGTAAGGTGGATGATGATGATCCTCATTAACATCATAATGTTATATACTTCAATGGAACGCCCGGAGTCTGATTGGAAATGGTCAAGAGTTAAAGAGATTTGTTGATGAATTTAAAGAAGCACCAGAATTAATATGTATCCAAGAGACATGGTTAAAGCCCTGTCTAGATTTTGTAATCCCAGGTTATGAAGTGTGCGATTAGATAGGTCTGATAGATCAGGTGGGGGCTGTGCAACTTTTGTTATGACTGGGTTGCAGTATAGGAAAGTTGACATTAAGTCTAATCTTGAGGTTTTGGCTGTGGAGGTTTGGAGCAGTCAGAATTCTATTACTGTGATAAATTATTATAACCCCTGTCAACCCTTGATATTGTCAGATTTTGATGAGATAATGGAGAAGGTAAGGTGTCCCATTATATGGATTGGAGATTTTAATGTGCATAATCCTTTATGGGGTTGTGATCACAGGGATAAAAATGGTGTTATTGTTGAAGAATTTCTAGATAAGTATGAGTTGGTATTGTTAAATGACGGAAGGCCGTCTAGGTATAATATTGTGAAAAAAAACCTGCAGCCACATAGATTTATCATTTGCTTCATCAAACTTAGCAAGAATTGGTGAATGGGATGTAATGGATAGATATACACTGGGTAGTGATCATTATCCAATGTTATGTAGGTTTGGTAGGGATTTGAGGAGAGAAGTGGAAAAGAAAGTCCCTAGATATAACTTTTCTCAGGCCAAATGGGATAAATTCCAAGAGAAGGCTCAAAGTTTAGTTGGAGAGGCTAATAGTGAGGGTTCTGTAGATGTTTGGAATACTTCCATTAGTCTCATGGTTCATGAGGCAGCTTGTTGTACTATTCCTGTGAAGCAGGAACCTAGGTCCCATATGTCTGTTCCTTGGTGGAATAAAGAATTTGATGAAGCTGTAAGGAATAGGAATATAGCCTATCGAAAATTAAGAAAGTATCCAATTTTGGTCATTGCAATGGAGTACAAGCAGCTAAGGGCAGTAGCAAGACGAGTTGTAAAGGATGCAAAGAGGAATAGTTGGAGGAAGTTTTGTGGTACGTTAGGCCCTGAAACTCCAGTAAGGCATTTGTGGTCAGAATGTCAGGAGTATATAAAAGAAGTTGTTACCAGTGTTACAGAAGGGTGAGGTGGTAGCAGTCTCCAATAAGGAAAAAGCAGACATGTGTGTTGACCGTTTTCAAGCAGTGCATAGATCAGAGAGCATGGGAATGGAGAGGTGTAGAAAGTGAACCGAGCTGATGGCAGTTAATCAGTGGAAGCTGGAGGGGAGTTTAGTAAATGATAATACCTTTAATCTGTTTTTTACTATAAAAGAGTTGAAGGATGCAATTATGTCCGGGGCAAATACCACCCCGGGGAGAGAGAGGTTGTCGTATGAGTTATTTAAACATCTGGATGATACTGCACTTGATGAAATCTTAGTTTTGTTTAATACTGTGTGGCAGAGGGTTATTTACCAAAGGAATGGAAACATGCAGTCGTGGTCCATACTTTAAAACCAGGCAAAGAGGCATCTGACACTAATTCATATCACCCTATAGCGCTCACAGCAGTGCTCTGTAAAATTATGGAGAGGATGGTAACCAACAGACTAGTTTATTTTTTAGAAGCCAGAGGACTATTTGTTGATGTACAGAATGGCTTTAGGAATGGAAGGTCTACAATGGAGTCTGTATCAGTTTTGGATCAGGATATTAAAAGGGCATTTAGAAGCAAGGAAACAGTAGAGAGTGTATTCCTTTATATTGAGAAGGCATATGATTCTTTGTGGAAGGAGGGATTAATGATTACAATTTTTGACTTGGGAGTCAGGGCACGAATGTTTAACTGGATTAAGAACTTTTTATTGAATAGAACAATACAAGTAATGGTTGGTAGTGTCAGCTCAAAGACTGTAGAAATAGAGAATGGAACCCCGCAGGGAAGTGCTATCAGTCCAGTTTTATTTAATATCATGATAAACGACATATTTTGTAAATTAGAGAGAGAGGATTTGGTCTGTCTTTGTTTGCAGATGACGGGGCCATCTGGAAAAGAGGTCGTAATGTAGAGTTTGTTTTAAAACGGATTCAAAGAGTGTTAGTGTCTGTAGAGGAATGGGGGAATACACGGGGCTTTAAAATCTCTGCCTCTAAGACTAAATATATGGTATTTGGTTTTAAAAGAAAGTTACCTAAGTTAGGGCTGTATATGTATTGGTCCCTATTGGAGAAGGTAAACGTTTTTAAGTTTTTGGGTGTTTGGTTTGAAGAGCGTATGACTTGGGCTGTGCATGTAGGTAAAATTGTGTTGAAATGTGAAAAAGTTCTGAATGTTATGAGAAGTCTGGTTGGGTGTGAGTGGGGGGGCTAACAGGGAGACAATGATACTAATTTATCGGGCCATGATCAGATCTTCTCTTGACTATGGGTGTTTTGTGAATGGGTCTGTGTCTAAAACTGTTCTGGCTAGGCTAGATGTGTTGCAGGCAAAGGCTTTGATGCTTTGCTGTGGAGCCTTCAGAACTTCCCAGTCCCTGCCCTGATTGTTGAAATGGGAGAAATGCCCTTATGGTTAAGGCGCATTAAGCTAGGGTTACATTACTGGGCTAAACTTTGTGAGTGTAATGATATCCTCCCAGCAAGGTGTTTGTTGCAAGAGGTTGATGATGGTAACAAATATAACATATTTTTTGTCATTATAAATCAGTGGGCTAGGAAGCTGGGTTTGGAACAAGGTGGTATTATAGAGCATACAATATGGCTACATGTGCCCTATTGGGTTCTTCCTGAACTGTTTATTGAGCTTGCTTTTCTTCAGGAAAAAGATAAGCACGAGGTGACTCCAAGAATAGTGGAATATCTTAATTCAATCAGTGAGAGCACTTTGATTGTTTTTACATATGGATCTGAAGATCCAGTTAGTGGGAGAGCTGGGTTTGGAGTGTATGTGGAGCAGCTTGGGTTGAAGATTGGCCGACGCATTTCTGATGGAAGCTCTGTTCTCACAACTGAATTAATGGCAATTCAATGGGCTCTATGGTGGATTGAGGAAGCCAGTTTTAGAGAAGTCATTATCTGTTCTGATTCTGCAGCTGCTCTTGAAACTTTAAGAGTAGGGAAATCAAAAGCTCGTCCTGACATTCTAAATGAAATCTTGAGTGTGTTTCTAGAATTGGGTTTGCGTGTAACATCACTTTTTGCTGGGTTCCCGGGCATGCTGGGGTAAGGGGGAATGAGCAGGTGGACCTCATAGCAAAGGAGAGTTTAAGAGAAATAGATATCCATGTATCATTGGGGAGAGTGGAACTGAGAGAAATAATTAAAGAGGGCTTAACAAAAGAATGGCAGAGAGGATGGGAAAAGGAAGTTGGGGGTAGACACTACTTTTCTATACAATCTGAAGTTAGGAAAATATGTTTCTGTACATCTGTCCCGTAGGGACTCAGTTAAACTGTGTAGATTGAGGTTGGGACACTGTGGGTTAAATTACTATTTGTGCATTGTAGGGAAACATGTTTCTGGCTTGTGTGAATGTGGGAGTAATGAGACAGTTAAGCATGTTTTCCTAGAATGTAAAAAGTATAGGGTAGAAAGAAAGGTATTGTTTGCTAGACTGACAGGACTTGGAATTGAGGCTTTTTCTGTTTTATCTTTGTTTGGACACAGTGAGAAACATCAACTGATATCCAGGGCTGTTCTTCAATTCCTGCGTGTTACAGAACTATGTAACAATCTAGTTCAAACTTTGACCTGTGGAGGGCAGTAATACGCTTAGCAGCATCTACACTGCCGGAATCCTACAAGAAGAAGTCTATTGACTGCAATCTGTTGCCCAGGCCGGCATCACGGCCAATTGATGTTTCGGACTTTTAAGAATCAGTAGGTGGGGAGCATTTCACGACATTCATTGATTGCTCGACGCTCAACAAGGGTATAAGCTGGCCTGGGTAACCGGATTGGGCACAGGACACATCAGCCCTTGCATCACTGGGTGTTTCGGCCTTTTAACACTATACACCCTCCACAAGTGTCAGCCGTGTCAAACTGCCTCAAAGATTCACCATGACGTATTTGGGGCCCAGCATGGGTCTTTCCGCTTGAGCCAAATCCAACAGCTGCTTCTTTCAGCCGCGTCTGAGAGTGATCTTATGGTCTTCTGCAGAGCCTGACCGTGGATTCCAAGCTCCTTCAGCAGTCTGACGGTAGATGTCGCAACAAATCCTCTGCATCCCACTTCAACTGGATAAACTTTGATGTTCCAGCCACGCTGCGTTGCCTCTGCTGCAAGCTCTGTGTAGCGCAGCTTCTTACGCTCATAGGCCTCCACAACAGAGTTCTCCCATGGAACTGTGAGCTCTATGATGTAAGCAGTCTTCTGTGAAAGGGACCAGAACACCAAATCTGGCCTGAGGTTGGTTGAAGCAATTTCAGGTGGAAAGATTAGTTGTCGGCCGATGTCCGCCAGCATCCTCCAGTCACTGGCCCTGCATAGGTTTCCTTCTTCTTCTTCTGATCTAGTGGAAGGATGTTTAGGTGTTTTCTGTCCTTCTCGGACAAAGGTTGTCGCCCTTAAGTGGGAGGGGTTGCTTGCTCTCGGAGGCAATGGAGTTGGTCGCACACCGCGTGTCCTCAAGGGCTGTTGCCAGGCTTTTTAATACCTGATTATGCCGCCACGTGTATCTCCCTTGCGTGAGGCTAGTCTTGCAGCCTACCATGATGTGTTTGAGGGTCGCTGGAGTTGGGCAGAGGGCACAGGTTGGATCCTCGCCGTACCACTGATTGAGGTTCTTTGGTGATGGAAGGACGTCGTATGTCGCTCTGATGATGAAGCTGATCTTGGTTGATTCCATTTCCCATAGTTCTTTCCAGCTGATCTTCCTCCGCTCCACACCTTCCCACTGCATCCATTGCCCCTGTTTGGCAAGAGAGACCGCCTTTGCACTTCTTGCGGCCTCCTCCTGTCTCCGCACCTCCTCAACCACCAATGTCCTCCGCTCTGATGTTGTGGCCTTTCGCCAAGTTGGTTTACTTGTCGTAAGGCCAAAGCCTCCTCTTCCCTGCTGCACTTGGCCCACGACGTCTTTGTGCCTCAGGGCTGATGAAGCTTGCTGTACTGCATCAGATGGTGTCCACTTCCGGCCCGTTACTAGGGGTGGCGCAACAGCACTGATGGTCTTGTCTCTAGAGTCCCTCAGTGTCATCTGGAGTCTTACTTTGGAACACTTGTATTCCTCTGTTAGACTAGTGAGAGGTAGTTCCAGGACCCCTTTGCCATAGAGGCCGATGTTAGTTAGACATCGTGGGACACCGAGCCATTTCTTCGCGTATGAAGTTATGGTTCGCTCCATCTTCTCCACAGTTGTTATTGGAGCTTCATAAACGGTCAGTGGCCACATTGTCCGAGGAAGGAGTCCAAACTGTAGGCACCAGAGCTTCAGTTTCCCAGGCAGTAGGGTCTGATTGATGATCTCCAGGCTGTTGACAATTTCTTGCCTTAGTTGTTGCACCTGCTCTTTGTCCTTGAGACTTGCGTTGTACCATCTGCCCAGGCTTTTTACTGGCTGCTCAGACACTGTTGGTATTAGGTCGTCACCGATGCAGAACCTTGTGTCTCTAAGCACCCCTTTAACTATGGAGATGCTTCGAGACTTACCTGGTTTGATTTTCATTCGGGCCCACTTGATGTTCTCCTGCAGCTTTCCAAGTAGCCGCTTGGTGCATGCTGCAGTAGTGGTTATTGTTGTCATATCGTCCATGTATGCCCTGATGGGTGGCAGACGGAGCCCAGCACTGGTTCGTTCACCCCCCACCACCCATTTTGAGGCCCTGATGATGACTTCCATGGCCATTGTAAAGGCCAAGGGTGAGACTGTGCAGCCTGCCATGATGCCTACTTCCAAGCGCTGCCATGTTGTACTAAATTCAGCTGTTGTGAAGCACAGCTGCAGGTCTTGGAAATAGTTCTTGACCAGTGTGGTGATGAGCTCTGGTACTTGGAAAAAGGCAAAAGATTCCCACAGGAGTTCATGTGGAACTGAACCAAATGCATTGGCCAGATCGAGGAAGATCACATGTAGGTCTCTCTTGTCCTTCTTAGCTGCTTGGATCTGGTGCCAGATCATGCTTGTATGCTCCAAGCAGCCCGAAAAAAAAACCTGGAATTCCTGCTTTCTGTACAGATGTATCAATGTACTTGTTTGTTATCAGATAGGTGGATAGCCTTTGTGATACAATGCTGAAAAAGATTTTTCCCTCGACGTTGAGGAGACATATTGGCCGGAATTGGCTGATGTCTGATGCATCCTTTTCTTTAGGTATTAGTACGCCGCCGGCCCTTCGCCACACCTTAGGTATTGTTTGCTTCTTCCACACCACCCTCATGAGCTTCCATAGAAAGCGTAACACATCCGGTGCATTCTTGTAGAGCTTGTATGGTACTCCGTTTGGCCCCGGAGCTGATGCTGCTCTTGCTCGCCGGACAGTGCTCTCTACCTCTTTCCATTTCGGAGGGCTGGTGTCCAGGTTGAATTCAGGTGGTTGAATAGGCGGGATGTCATGTGGGATGACTAACTGCTCATGCCTTTTCGTGTCTTGGTGGGCCTTTTCCAGGTGTTCCTCCAATTCTTGTTTTGATGTTTTCAAAGTTCCACTTTTTTCCTTTGCGAAGAGGTCTTTGATGAACTTGAAAGGGTCTTTGTAGAACCGTGTTCTTGTGTGTTCTTTATTCTTGCGAAGTTTCCTCATGTTCTCTGCTTTTCGCAAGGTTGCCAATTGGCTCTTGATGTCCTCTTGGAGTAGTACGAGACCTTCTCTCTCTGCATCAGTTGCTTTTTTCCATTGCTTTTTCAACTGTCTCCTCTCTCCGATTAGCCTCTCGATCTCCTGCTGCCTCCTGGACTTGATTGGTGTTGGTAACTTCTTTCCACCTCTCCCTTTACTCACCCCAAACCGTTCTTCTCCATAGCTGTAAAAATAAATCGCAACATCCTACAAGTCTATTTGATAGGCACTTAATTTAACTGGATAGAGGAGCCCAATTTCTCAAATATAGTTTGAGACTTAACAGTAGATTTTAGCACATATATAACCAGCGTTTTTTAAACTGAATAGTTTTCTTTGAATGCTTTTTTGTCATCATTCTGTTATATTGCCTTATCCTAACAATGCCTCCTCATCCCCCATGATCACTGTAAATGGGAATACCCTACTAAACTGCTATTCCCATAAAGCAGCCCTAACAAGGTACCGCTGGCGCCCATGAAGCAGCCCTGAACAAAGGTGCTGCTGGCGCGGCCTTTCCATAGGCCAGTATTTGCCATAGATTTGGCGTTCTCATGAAGCAGCCCTGAGCAAAGGTGCTGCTGGCATAACCTCTCCAATAGCCTAGCCTACCATAACTTGGCATTCCCCTGGAGCAGTCCTGAACAAAGGTACTGCTGGCACAGCCTCTCCAACAGGCTTGCCTGCCATAGCTTGGCATCTCCATGAACAGTCCTGAGCAAAGGTACTGCGGGCACAGCCTCTCCAATAGGCTAGCCTGCCATAGCTTGGCATCCCCATGAGCAGTCCTAAACAAAGGTACTGCTGGCACAGCATTTCCCATAGGCTGGCACTGCCATAACTTGGCATCCCCATGAAGCAGCCCTACCCAAAGGTGCTGCTGGCACAGCCTCTCCAATAGGCTGACACTGCCAAAACTTTACTGCTGACCCAACTCCTGCTGAAGAAGTGTCTCTAAATTAATTCCCAGAGATGAAACCTCCCAACTTTCCTAATTGTACTGACTATTTTTGTCAGTTGTCCCCATATCCTGGGGATTATTATAGTTTGGGAACCCCATAGGTGAATTTCCCCTCCCCGGGAATCCATATAAATATATTATATTATCTATATATACACACACATATATATATACCCACGGTACCCTCCTGGCACCCAGGCTAATCATTTATGCGAGTTAACCCCATTTCCTGGTGACCACTGCAGTCTGGGAACCACATATACTTGGGTTTCCCCTGCACCGGGAACCCAGCCTAACCATTTAGGTTCGTATTAACCCCATGTGCTGGGGACTACTGCGATGTAAAACCGCATATACATGGGTTTCCCCTCCACCGGGAACCCAGGCTGACCGTTCAGGTCCGTTAAGCCCCATCCCCTAGGGACTACTGCAGTCTAGAACCGCACTGTTCTCGGGTATCCCCTCCCCGGGACCCCCACGTGTGGAGTCACTGACCGCATTATCAGTGACTCCGATCACAAACCCGACATTCCCAGCTCTCCGCTTCCACGGTCGGACCAGGATTTTCCCCCAAAGCCCTAGGCTGGTTCACTCGTCAGCCATCGCGAACATCCCGCAAAAACCCCGGAGGTTCCTGCAGGAGACCTACAACAGGTAAGAAATAGCACTTACCTGAAACTTTTTTTAGACTTACCGTTGGAGGAGCTGCACTGCTCCAGTCGTCTGCACGAAAGCATCTGATGCAATGACGCACGAACGGCTGTACGGGGTTCTTCACGTAGTCACTCGCGTGACTCCGAAGTAAAATTCCAGAGACTCACCACTCTGTGTGAAAAATGTTTTCCTCATTTTGGTCCTAAAGGAATTCCCCCTTATCCTTAGACTGTGACCCCTTGTTCTGGACCTCCCCAACATCGGGAACAATCTTCCTGCATCTAGCCTATCCAATCCTTAAGAATTTTGTAAGTTTCTATAAGATCCCCCCTCAGTCTTCTAAATTCTAGCGAGTACAAGCCAAGTCTATCCAGTCTTTCCTCATATGAAAATCCTGACATCCCAGGAATCAGTCTGGTGAACCTTCTATGTACCCCCTCTATGGCAAAAATGTCTTTTCTCAGATTTGGAGATCAAAACTGTACGCAATACTCCAGGTGTGGTCTCACCAAAACACTCTACAACTGCAGTAGAACCTCCCTGCTCCTATACTCAAATCCTTTTGCTATGAATGCTAACATACCATTTGTTTTCTTCACTGCCTGCTGCACCTGCATTGCCTACTTTCAATGATTGGTGTACCATGACACCCAGGTCTCGTTGCATCTCCCCTTTTCCTAATTTGCCACCATTAAGATAATAGTCTACCTCCTGTTTTTGCCACCAAAGTGAATAACCTCACATTTATCCACATTATAGTGCATCTGCCATGCATTTGCCCACTTATCCAAGTCGCCTTGCAGCATCCTAGCATCCTCTTAGTGTCATCTGCAAACTTGGAGATGTTGCATTCAATTCCCTCGTCCAAATCATTAATATATATTGTAAATAGCTGGGGTCCCAGCACTGAGCCTTGCAGTACCCCACTAGTCACTGCCTGCCATTCTGAAAAGGACCCGTTTATTCCTACCCTTTGCTTCCTGTCTGCCAGCCAGTTCTCTATCCACATCAATACTGAACCCGCAATACTGTGTGCTTTAAGTTTGTATACTAATCTCTTATGTGGGACCTTGTCGAAAGCCTTCTGAAAGTCTAGATATAACACATCCACTGGTTCTCCCTTATCCACTCTGCTAGTTACATCCCCGAAAAACTCTATAAGATTCGTCAGACATGATTTACCTTTCGTAAATCCATGCTGACTTTGTCTAATGATTTCACCACTTTCCAAATGTACTGCTATCCCATCTTTAATAATTGACTCTAGCAATTTCCCTACTACCGATGTTAGACTAACTGGTCTGTAATTCCCCGTTTTCTCTCCCTCCTTTTTTAAAAAGTGGGATTACATTAGCTACCCTCAAATCAGGAACTACTCCAGAACCTAAGGATTTTTGAAAAATTATCACTAATGCATCCACTATTTCTGTGGCTACTTCCTTCAGTACTTGAGTCATTATATGGGCTATAAGGAATAGTAAGATCAATACTTCTTAAATGAGAAGTAACATAACATCTAAAAATTAAAAAAATCTTGTTAGTCTGCTTCCACTAAAGTCTCGAGCGTGACAGATTTATACATTTACTGTATTTTGTCGTGGTATTCCTAGCTTTTTGTATAAAATTTAACCTTGAAACTTCAATAAAATACCGTGGCACGATGGCGCTGCAGTAGAGTTGCTGCCTTACAGCGCCAGAGACCCGGGTTCGAACCCGACTACGGGTGCTTGTCTGTACGGAGGTTGTATGTTGTCCCTGTGACCGCGTGGGTTTTCCCTGGATGCTCGTTTCCTCCCACATTCAAACGACGTACAGGTTTGTAAGTTAATTCGTCTTCGGTAAAAATTGTAAATTGTCTCTCGCAAGTTGGATAGTTCTCATGTACAGGCTGATTACTGGCCGGCACAGACTCGGTGGGCCGAAGGGCCTGCTTCCGCGCTGTATCTCTAAACTAAGCTAATCAAAGGGAAATGCTGTATTATTATAGTTGCATTCTTGCAGGTTGACATGAAGCCATGACCTGTCTACACTTTGAAGAGTTTTCTCCACTGCCCTTGCCACATTTGTAACTCAACAAAAACCACCAAAGCTGATAATCTATTTATTTTTACATTGTTGTTTGTTAGACTAGCCTTCACACAAATCGCTCGCTGTTTTTCTTACCATGGTGACCACATTTAAATTTACTTCAATAACTAAAAAAGTATTTTGGAATGTTCTGTGGTTGCGAAGGATATTAAGTCTTCTTTCTTCTTCCTTTAGATAATCAACAACAATCTTTCAAAGCCGAAATGATAAAGACCAAGCAGATTTCCAAAGCATGAAAGGCTTTTTGACTAGTTCCTAGGATATACCGCCATCTGCATGTCACACAATATAAATTAGTTACAAGACTTTATCCTCCTCTGAAAAGGTTGACATTGTTTTGGGCAATATTAAAACAAATGGAACAGCAGCTCAGTGGGTTGTTTCTGGTTTTAATTGCTTTGTCACAGTCTACGATAAAGTAACAAAAATGGCAAATCACACCATAAATATCTGTACAATGCAGTCGGGTATTTAGTTTGGCTTAAACCAAGCGCACAAACCAGTGTGTTGAGATGGCACTTTTCTGAGAACTACACAAACCAAAAGAAACCCACAATAATATTGAGGCAATAAATGAAATTCGATGACTTTGTGTTACTATGCGTCTGTATAAGCCAAATGTTCCGACTGTTATCCAAGTTTGGTTCCCCAGCATATATGGGGGCGGACTGATAAAAATCTGCATTCTCCCCACCCGTTTGAAATAAAGATCCTATATATATATATATAGCCAGTTTCTTGTTACAGTTTCTGCATTTCTGCAAATTATAGTCATAAAATATAACCATTGAAAGGACGAATAGTCTCGGACTTAGCTGTACTTCTTTCTAACCTCAAGCTGCCAAGAGATTCAGGGGGACGTACTACTCAATGAGCATTTTCTTTCCATTTTCAACTCTAACACTGATACAGTAATAAATGTTTTTGCTTTTATACAGATGCATGAACTCTTGCCTACAGACTATACAATGTACAAAATTGCAACTGATAAAATATAATTTGCACTGGTCCAATTACATCCTTGTTTTCCATTTTCTGCAGTTCTCTTCCTTATTTACTGTAACTTTTTGCTTCTGACGGTTTGCCTTTTTCCTCTGGCCAATGCTGGAACCGTGACTATGGACTGCAAAATAATTTGGGTCCAGCAATCTCCATATCACTAGTCAATTGGTTGTCATTCTCATCAGCTATCCTAAATACTAATGCAGGTTCCACAGATCTTGAAAATCAATTAGGGTCAGGTCAATTTTCTCATACATTGACTATTTGTGAGCTCCTTCCTTTTGCTCAGCGTAGATCACTCACATTTACTTGGACCAAGATTTTGCAGTTTAAATGCAGTGCTGTTTCACTCCCCAAATTTCCTGTTCAGGGACGGCAAAGTAGTAGAGTTGCTGCTTTACAGTGCTAGAGACCCGAGTTTGATCCTAACTATGGGTGCTGTCTGTACAGAGTTTGTACTTTCTCCTTGACCGCTTAGGTTTTCTCCAGGTCCATTGGTTTCCTCCCATATTCCAAAGATGTGCAGGTTTGTAGGTTAATTGGCTTCATAAATTGTCCCTAGTGTGTAGGATGTAACTAGTGTACACGTTATTGTTGGTCGACATGTTTTCGATGGGCTGAAGAGCCTGTCTCCATGCTGTATCTTTGAACTGAAAACATTTAAAGCTAAAAAAAAAAATCATTTTGCCAGTACCCATTCTTTCTCTTCAAGATCTTTGCAACTTTTCAAAAATGAATGGCTTCATCACTGTGGAATGTTGTTATTGCAGAAAACCTACATGATTTATTTCTGATAACTCAAAGGGCTTTTCTGCCTTTGAAAAAAAGGCATCATCCATGATTCAATTTGAGGCATCGAAATAGCACAGGAACCAGTCATTTAGTGTAAACGCAATGAAACATCATTGACAATGAATGAAGCAACTATGAAATACCAAGTGTATTGTGTAAATCGCTAGTGTAAAATGTGCTGCTTCATCACCAAGGCAACTGAAGCACTCAGAAGAAAAATATCAATTAGATTGGTTAAAATGTAGATACAACTGTATTAGTTTTCTTTTGCAACGGATCTGATCTTGTGAATAAATCTTAAAAAAATGAAAAACTTTATTTTACCTGCATTAATCCTCTGAATCTCGTTCCAGCATTGGCATGAGTGCACCAGGCCTCCATGTATATGTGGCCTACAGGATCCAGTATCTAGGTTTCTTTTCATTGCCACGGAATTCATCTGCCAGCTTTGGGTCATAAGGCATAGGAGTAGAATTAGGCCATTTGGCCCATCAAGTCTACTCCACCATTCATGTTCTTCCTAGATCAAGGATGAATTTTGTTGAGAATTGGATGGGTTTTCCATTCGAGAAGGATATTTCAATGGACATTTGAATGGTTTTCAATCTCGAGATACTTATAGGTGCACAACTGCTGGGTTATTGTCAGTGGTGCTCTTACAAGCAAGCTTCTGGTAGGGGACCGACCCAAGCTGTTCGTATTTGAGCATCAGAACAACCATCAAGTCAGTCTGTGGGGCTGCCAAATGTTAATTGTATTCTGACAAGTCAAAAATGAATAGTATCCCGAGTTGGGATGGTCTTTCGAAAGCAGTAATATGTTGTTAAGCATAAAACCTCCAACATAAATGTCTATGGTAATATTGCACATGAAATATCAACCCTCGGAAAATATGCTAAAACACATTCAAGATTGAAAGGGACACATAAAAAGGCATCAAACGTTGGTATACTGTTCAGTGAAGGCAAAGTGTAAGAACACAAGTTGATAAGGGGAGAGTAGAGGTAAAGTACAGTTGACCTCTCCATATCCATCAATATTTTGCAGATTTACATTTTGAGTTTGTAGAAAATTGTGCAAGAATAAGTCAATATTGCAACGCAAGCCATTTGAATCGCAGATCCAAAAGACAGAGGAATTAATAAAATACAGATATCTATTATACTTGCAATACAAAATTTTTCTATAAACTACATTTCAGCATTCTTAATTCAGAAGTGCAAGGTGGGAGAAAAACAGAAAAGATGGAAAATAATTGATAAAATTATATTTGTTCAGAAATCTTTAGCATCTAAATAGGAGCCTTCAAGGTAGTGAGCATAAAGTATGCTCAGTACATACAACCCCAATTGTATATCTTTTGGTCATAATGTAATTTGTATTTAAAGATTAATAGAGCTGAGCTCTCAAGGTTTTCAATTTATATTCTACATTCAAGGTTGATACTTATCTCCCAGGGACTTTACAAATACTCCCAATGTAAAAAAAAAACTTTGAGACTATATTACTCCGACAACTAATACTCAACATTATTAAACTTATAAATTCCAGCTCACAAGTAAAAATACTTGCAAAACTGTACAATTAGAAATGTCACAAAAATATTCCTCACTTGTTACCCAACAAACGCTATTAAATAAATAACTGAGGTAAATCTTTCTTGCTTAAGGAAGTCCTCCCTTAACAATGAACTGTCATGAAGAATAGCCATATCATAAGAATAACCATAAAGAGGTGACTTTAAAAAGTTCTTCTGGACTGAATATATAACCTCTCGTGGTATCTTCCAGAGTCCACATACTGTACATGTGCGTTTTTTCTCAAAATATTTTCCACAAGAGGCATCGTTTCAGTCCCAATGGCTCTTTGCTAAGCTTACAGCCTTCATGACTCGGTGTTCTCCTGTGGATGCGGTCTCTGTTAGATCAAAAGGAAATACAGAGTTCACTCCACACTCAGAATTTCACAGTGTAAAATTATCATTTCAGTACAATAGCAACTTGCTTATATGAAGCACCTGTAACATGGTATAATGCTGAAAGACCCTACTCGTAACGTTATCGAAGAAAATCTAAATCCAAATCTAAAACAGCTAACCAGGAGAGGTTAGGTCAAATGATCAAAAGCTTGCTCAAATGGATGGTGCTGAATGACTACAAGGACAGGGAAATAGACATGAGAGAGGTCAGGGATGTGCAGAGTTTAGGCTTAAGACGAATAGCAAGAATTAAAGGAACTCAAAAATCTCAAAATTGGTGGACATGAGGAGAAGATTCAAAGATAGAGAAATATGGAACCAGCAAAGAATTAGTAACAATAAAAGAGAGAACTTTGATTTGTGGCTTTGTTTAACTGGGAACCAATATTCAAAAACAATCTTAGAATGTTAAAACACGTTGAGAATAATGCCCCTGTCCCACTTAGGAAACCTGAACGGAAACCTCTGGAGACTTTGCGCCCCACCCAAGGTTTCCGTGCGGTTCCCGGAGGTTTTTGTCAGTCTCCCTAATGGTCGAAAGTGGTTTCCGTTTAAAAAAAAAAAAAAAAAATGTTTTAAATCGGTAATTTTTTAGTCAAAGCCGGTTGCGATACTAGTTGAAGGTGATTGCCGGAAGACAAAAACCTCTGGGAACCACACGGAAACCTTGGGTGGGGCGCAAAGTCTCCAGAGGTTTCCGTTCAGGTTTCCTAAGTGGGACAGGGGCATAAGGATAATGACCACAAAATGTGACTGATATAATAGTATGAAAGGTAAAATTTTGCCTTAAAAACGTCAGTAGTTATCATTAACTTTTGACAACATTGATGTGTAATAACGTCAAGGAAACTGCTGCAGCTGTTCAAACATTCATTATTCACATGTAATAAAAATAAAATGGAGCAGTGTCTGTTTAGGAATCAAATGGAAATTGTGCTAGTTTTCATAATTTAACTTTATGTTTGTTTTCACTCATATTTGTGCATTGTTAAATCCAAATTAGAGCACTGTGGCATTGCACAATATTAGATCTAATGCATATGATGAACACAGAAGGAAATTGGTATTTTATTTTCTTGAATTCTTTAAAGTGCATATTACTACACACGTTAAAAAAAACTCTCCAGGGAAAATATATGCCTTGGTCCTCATCTTGCACCCCTGGGCTTCATATCCACCACAAATTCCTGTTTGTTCCACCACCTACAACATGATTCCACCACTCGTAACATATTTGCCTTCCCTCCTGACACCCTAGTTCATTCTTCCCTTCCCACCTACCCCACTATTTTCCCTGCAACCATACGAGGTGCAACACTGATCCCTATACCTCCTCCTTCAGCACCATCCAGGGACCTAAAAATCCCTTCCAGGTGTGGCAAAGATTTACATGCACCTTGTTTACCCCATTTAGAGCATGCTCACCATGTGGCCTCCTCTATGTTGGGGAGACAAAGTATGGATGAGCCAACCATTTTACTGAGCCATCTTGAGCTCCCAGTTGCATGGCATTTCAACTGCCCCTTCTCACTCCCACACTGACCCATCTGTCATCAGTGCTCTCCTGCCAGGGTGAAGTCAAAATGAAAACCATCTGGATGGTCGACAACCCAATGGTAAGAACATAGAACTTTTCAAATTCAGGTAACCCACACCCCTTTCACTCTCCTTATCCACCCAGTTCTCTCGTCCACTTTGTAAATACCCAGCCCCCACTACCTAGTTTCATTTTCTAGCCCACCCCCACCTGGCTCCATCTGCCTATTACCCACACACTTAATCTATTTGGTCTCCTATCCGTTCCCCCAACTGGCTCACTCTGCCCAACATTCCCCTCCCATTCCTGGTTCCACTCATTAATGGCTAGCCCAGCTTCATTCCTCCGGCTCACCTCTTTATATTGGTTATCTCCCCTCCATACTCTCAGTCACTTCTCACTATGTTCTAGACCTGAAAGGACAACCATCCTTCTGCTTTCACAGATACTGCCTGACCCGCTGAGTTCCTCTAGCAGTTTGTTTTTTTTTGCTTCACACAGCATTGTCTTGAATCTTCATTGTACTGAATGTTTGTTTTGGTATCTGTGAAAACTGGCATCAGATTGAGCAGATAAGGGAACTGAAGATTAATCTCAAAGTGCTGGGTGAAATGTAATGAGAACATATAACGAGAACATTGAACAGTCTTGCGGATGGTTTCACCGTGAACCATTCAAGGATGAAACTATTTTATCATCTGTTTTGTGTCGGAGGCAAGGCTAATTAGTAAGAACCAATAGTTTAGTGAGATGTGTAGGAAGGAACTGCAGATGCTGATTTACAATGAAGATAGGCACAAAATGCTGGAGTAACTCAGTGGGACTGGCAGCATCTCTGAGCATCTCTGGATAGAAGGAATGGGTAACTGAGAGTTTCTCAGTCTGTAGAAGGGTCTTGACACGAAACGTCACCAATGGTCTCTGTGGAAAGCAGTGGAGATGGGAAGATGTGACTAGTATCCCATTGTAGAGTGGCAAAAATGTCGGAGGATTATATATTGCGTGTGACGGCTGATTGGGTGAAAGGTGAGGACTAGGGGGACTTTGTTCCTGTTGCGACGGGGGGAAGGAGAGCAAGAGTGGAGCTATGTGATATCGAGGAGGCATGTGTGAGGGCTCATCTATGAGAGATAGTACAGCTTTAAAAAAAGTTATTATTTTCAAGTAAGTCAAACAGAGAGGATCAAATATTAACAGAAATTATGAGAAATAAGGAACCGGATGAGATATTAAACAACTTTGCACTTGTCATCATTGCAATAGACCATGAAGAAATTAAAAATTGAAGGCTACTAAGGGTCTAATAAAAATGACAATTTCAAGTAACTAATATTAAATAAGAAATACTGGAGGAATTGGTAAATTAATAAGACTAAAATCCTATAAATCCCCTGGACCTAAACTGCCTCCATCCTAATTTTCCAAAGGAAACAAGGAGTGCATTAAACATGATAGTGATTGAGTAACAGGTCCCAAAAGTAATAAACCATGACTTAAAAAAGAAAAAACACTGTGAATCATAGACTAGTTAACATAATTTCAATTGCTGGAAATGTTGCAATTATTTTATAAAAATCATAAATGTGCACGCAGACGATCATAATACGATGAAGGAGAGATGTATGCAAAGAAAATGTGCTTTTTTCAAGGATGTGCTTGATAGGGTAGATAAAGGTTCACCAGTCAGAGATGTATAGCATGGAAATAGGTTCTTCAGGCTCCCGCGTCCATGCCAGCCATCAACCTTTTACACAATGCCATATTAATCTCATTTTTTATTTACCTGTCCATGTCATCAACCCTCCCCAGGTACACATTAGCCATCATTCCACATAATCGGGGTAATTAACAATATTCAAATAACCAGCCAACTCACACATCTTTGGGTTGAGGGAGGAAACCTCGGCACCTGCGACTGGGGAAACGTGCAAACTCCGCACAGACAATGCACACAAGTTCAGGATTGAATCCAGGTCTCTGATCGAGAGCAGATTCCCAGCATTGTGCAGAGGGTCAATTCCCAGCAAATAGTTTTCATAAAAGTACCGGCATATCCACAGAATTAATCAGTATGTAGTTGTTTTATGCTGTTTTGAATAATTTTGGGCAAATTGTGTGAGAGGAGGCACAGTTATTCACCCATCTGGATTGAAATGAATATAAATGACAGCACATACACTTAATCTGAAATTAAAAGAGATAACAACAATAAAAAATTGAACTTGCTTTTTTCCTTTTGTCTTCGAGCCTCTGATAGTCGGAAGAGTGAAGATCTTCTATGGACTCTGCAATTGGCTTGTTTAACGTTTCTGGGAGAAGGAGACTCAGAAATCCTCCTGACAGCCCAGCAATCCCAAAGACAATAAATGGCATCGATGGATTCAAAGATTTCTGCCAAGTAAGAATACTCGCCTCAGTATACAATTGAGTGCACCGTGTTAGGGAAGATAGATCTTGCAACAATTTCACTCTTAGCAGGCAAAAATATCTCAAGGCATTTCACAGGAGCTTTAACAAACAAAAACTAACATCCATTAAAATGTTATTAAGCCTGGTATAATTAATCAAACACACTCAAGGTCACACTTGCTATAACACTGTTTACCAAATTACTTTGTGCCAGGTTTAAATAGAAAATAATTCTGACACCAGTGCTTGTAGAGTGGCATTCTTCAATCGGTGGAAGAGTTATGGAGCATCATAGATATTGCAAAGTAAATTAAAACAGAGATGGCAGAGCAAATTATTTCCCTACATGAGTAAAACCCAGTAACAATTGCAGGAATTAAAAACAGAACAACTGAAGGCAATTTCCCGGGAACTAGTAGATATGATTAGACGTCTACACAAGTCTTCTTAAAAAATTGACCCAGGTTCAGAGATTGCAGTGTTTAATCTATTTAATAAAGATAGAAAAGGAGAAGCTAGAGTTGTTAATTATAACATAATGGCTGCAGAAAAAAGTAACTTAGCCATCAAGGAGCATTTGGTATAGGAACTAGTGTTGGGGAATGAATAAAGAGAGGCAGGCATAGGGGAACATATCGGCAATAGTGCTTGTACCATAAAGCAGTTTAAGCAGCATATGGACGTGAGCATTATAATGACTAAGGTAACAGATTGGAAAATAGCTCATTTTGAGGGGTTGAGTACACTGAGCATGCTGATGATAAGAGAAAGCATAACTAGGAAGAAAACAACAAATAAACAAAAGGGCTACAAGGCAATCCAAAGAACAATTGGTAAGGCAAATGCAATGTAATGGGAAGTTGCATCACGTTTTTGAACTACTCTGCACGGCCAGTGCACATTTCTACTTCTTTCATATGCCCATCAATTCCACCCTGATTTTCCTGTGGAGTCAGGAAGCAGGCCCTTCAACCCAACTTGCCCATGCCGACAAGACTGCAGCACCGAACCACCGTACTGCAGCAGCGAACCACTACAGACTATGCACAGTTACGGTTGCTCTACACATTGTTTTTTTGCAATATCTTAATCTATTGGAATAACATAATTTATTGCATATTTTTGTTGTTGTGTCTAATATGCTTGGAAAGCTACAGCAAATAAGAATGTCATTGTTCCAGTTCATATCCGGTGCACATGACAAGTAAACACTCTTGACTGTTAAGTGGAATCACTGGCAGCAAAACAGGGAAAATGATAATAAAGTTTCTTGCTTCAATATTTACTGGGGTGCAGCGCAAATGGAAAGGGCATTTTAAGCTTAGTTAAAGAATTATTTAACTGCATTTAAAATCAAGACGTCATATCAACTGATCAAATTCAACGAAAATAAATCCTGTCATCTGGATAGATTGCATCTGCAAATTTTAAAAGAAACTAGAGAAGAGATTACATTTCCTAATAATTTGGCAGGAAATGGTGTGAGAACATGATACCTATTTGTTAAAAGGCAGGCAGAACATGCCTAGAGCACAGACCAGTCAACTCCAGTGGTAGGAAACAAAATGGAAGTGTTGTCAAAAGAGAACATAGAAAAACACGTAGAAACCAAAAAAATCAGACTAAAAAAAGGGTTTTACATAATAGTAGTATACCTTCCTTTGATAGCATTTCACATCATAAGTTAACGAATAGATAAAGAATACATGCAGTTGGGGCAAAGCAAATTAATGGATAGCTGGCTAAATGCAAGATGTAGGGGGCAAAGGGGCAATATTCAGAGTGCAAAATGTAGGAAGTGGGATCTCATATGAATCCTACTGGGAACACTGATGTTCATCCTTTTTCATATTTTCTTGTGACAAGGTAGGAGGCCTTTTGCCCATAGTTTCTCCCAACTCTCTGAGTTTACCCATCAGTGCACACTTCTTTCAAATGCCCATCAATTTCTCCCTGATATTCCTGTAGAGTCATATAGCACGGCCCAACTTGCCCATGCCGACCAAGATGCCCCACCTACACTAGTCCAACCTGCCCCCGTTTGACCTATATCTCTCTAAACCGTTCTTAGGGACAATTTATTAGGGTTACTTTACAGAAGCCAATTAATCTACCAACCAGCATATCTTACAAATTTATTTTAATAATTCAAAATGCCCCTTGGTTGAGCTACCACCTTTAGAGTTTTTTTGAGATTTACATCGGGGGGGGGGGGGGGGGGGGGGCGGAAGTTGCCAAAGAATGGAAGTTCAGAATGAAGAAGTTCTGACTGAATGAAGTTCTGAATTTGCTGCTCTGACTAAACTGAGATGCAGGTATTGATACTGGAAAGGTTACAACGAATTAAACTAAACGGTAATAAAGGTGAAGAATGGGCATATAATTGGCAAATGAATTTCAACCTAATTTAGTTGATAATTATATATTGGAAATGGAAATAAGAATCTAAATGGGAAAGAGCAGCAAGGAATCTGTGAGTACAAAAATACAAATCACTGTAAGTACTGTCATAAGATAATTAGGCCTTAAAATGCAAACAAAACACTTGGATTAATTTCCAAGGCTACAATGGAAATGTGGAGGTGTTAAACTTTTCACATACCACACTTGGGTTCTATATTATGGAAAATACAAAGAGAGGGCAGTAATGGTTTATAAAGGAAGGCACAAAAATGCTAGGTTGCACATATCAGAAATGAATGAGTCTTTTTACTCTTGAAAACTGAGAAGTTACCTCAGAGAGATCTTTAAAAATGCAAAGAGATTTGACAGAGTGGACATGGAAAGCATTTCACTAGTGAGGAAAGGCAAAACTAGACACATAGGACCAAAGAATCCTATAGCACAGAAACAGACCTTTTTGGCCCATATCCAAGTTGATCATTATGCACATCTATGCTAATCTCATTTGCCTTCAATAGGCCTGGGAATGCTCAGTACCTGTCCAAATGCCTTTTAAACATGTAATATTAACTACCTCCACTGACATTTTATTACAGATAATCATAATTTTTTTGGAAAAAGCACTCTTCAGAGCTCCTTTAAATTTCTCCCTCCCATCTTAAACCAGTGCCCTAGAGTTCTAGACACCTATGCCCTGGGAAAAAGATTCTGACTATCGATCCCACTTTGCTCTTCATAGTTTGATAAACCTCTATAAAGTCATCCCTCAGTATCCTCCGTTCCAGTGCAAATAAAGCCAGCCAAGCCGATCTCTACTATGCCCTACCCATTGAATTTCCAAAATACTTCACCTTGCTCGAGGCTATTAAAATAATAGTGGCAAGAAATTAAATGGGAAATTCAAAAAAAGCTACCCTAATGGATTAAAGGGATGTATAGATAAATGTGCTAGAGAAAAGGGAGTGGAGAGTTATGGGGAAAGAGATAAAGGAGGAAGGATAGAACGTACTAGTACAAAATAGACAATGGCGGAGCTGTGTTTGGCCAAATGCTGTTTATACAATGTCATTGCATGGTTGTGGATGGATTATTCGGGGGGGGGGGGGGGGGGGAGTTCTACAGATTGCAATATAAATAGGAAGGTATAAATTCAATGTTCTTATTTTAAAGCTAAGAGCAGGAATTTGGTTTAGTATTAAGTACTCAGTCGGCTTGTGCAGTTTACCTTGCTCTCCAAATTATTTGCTGGGATCTTTGAATTACACTTAATTGTTTTATCTAATTATCAGCAATATTTCATGTAAAAAAATTAGTAACTTATCCAGGCTTTAATAAATCTCAACTAATTAGAAAAACACACCAGACAATAACATTTCTCAAAGACTATGAAAATCACACTGTCGCACATGAGAATATGACTACAATGCACTTTGAAGATATTCCTGGTTACTCCAACTCAACAATCAGAGAATCCAGAAGGAGGCCATTCGTACGCCATCCCTCCTTGAAAGAGTGATAATAGTCCCATTCTGTTATTCTGCCTATTACTCTGCCATTTTTTTTTCAGGCAAAGGCATTGAATTCCACATAACAACGAAGTATGTTAAACAACGTTCCCACTTCTCCTTTGCTATTTAACTGCATCTCCTTTGGTGCCAATCTGCTTGCCAATGTAAACAATTTCTACTTATCTACTCGATTTAAACTCTCCATAATTTTCAACATCCTCCACAACATCATCTTTGCATATTTATTGTTCCTTGTTCCCAAAGCCTGATGTCGGAATGAACATTAATTGTTCCCAAAGCATGATACCCCAAAGTGGATATACTCACAGCTGGAGCTTATTTACTTTTATGTTTTATGTAAAGTTAGCACGCAACAAAAGCTTTTCACTGTACCACGGTACACATGGCAATAAACTAAACTGAACTGAGTATTGCTTGCAACCAAGTATAATGTTCACATGATAAGGTCCCAAAGGCAAATTTGATTTAAAAAATGTTTGGACTGACCAGTGATGGTACAAAAGGAGCCAGGATCCCACCAACCCTGCATGACATTGAACAGATTCCCAGTCCCGCATTCCTGCATCAAAACAAAACAGCGTCAATTCAGTGCAGGCTGAAACATTGAAATGTACAAAATAGGTAATCACATGGCAGGGTACATTGTACTGCTGAGGGGGAGATTGCCCATTACCAAGAGTAAGGCATCAGGTTACCATACCTCATTGATATTCTGATAAGAAATTCACGTTTCAAACACTGCATACTTAATGTAGGTCATATTTCAGATACCGTCCTAAAGCTCTACATGGGATTTATGAACCCTTTAATCCCCAACCTAGTATTAAATTATAAATAAAATAATAATACTCCTCTCCTCTTAGTTCCCTCTTCACCCACTAAAGGCCTGTGATATCTCTCATTATTTAACAAATGCTCTGCTTTTATTTCATGTGAACTAAAGTAAATGATCTCCCATTTTATATTATAATCCATGGGCGCTCACTTGATGTGTGCTTCTGATGCCTCTTTGCATCCTCCTTTGCACATACAATGCCGCCCAGCATGATATCATCAGCAAACTGGGAAATATGACAAATAGTCAAATATTTGAATTCAAATAGTTGAATTCAACAAAAGTTGAATGTGTATTTGCAATATGCATCAATGATTTAGATGAAGGGATTCAAAGTAACATTAGCAAATTTGCAGATGACACAAAGCTGGGTGGCAGTGTGAACTGTGAGGAGGATGCTATGAGAATGCAGGGTGACTTGGACAGGTTGGGGGAGTGGGCAGATGCAGTTTAATGTAGATAAATGTGAGGTTATCCACTTTGGTATCAAAAACGGGAAGGCAGATTACTATCTAAATGGTGTCAAGTTGGGAAAAGGGAACGTACAATGGGATTGGGGGGTCCTTGTTCATCTGTCAATGAAATTAAGCTTGCAGGTACAGCAGGCAGTGAAGAAAGCGAATGGCATGTTGGCCTTTATAACAAGAGGAGTTGAGTATAGGAGCAGAATCCTTCTGCAGTTGTATAGGGCCCTAGTGAGACCACACATGGAGCATTGTGTGCAGTTTTGATCATCTAATTTGTGGAAGCACATTCTTGCTATTGAGGGAATGCAGCGTAGGTTTACAGGGTTTATTCCCAGGATGGCTGGACTGTCATATGCTGAGAGAATGGGGCGGCTGGGCTTGTATACTCTGGAGTTTAGAAGGATGAGAGGGGATCTTATTGATTGTAAGATTATTAAGGGTTTGGACACACTAGAGGTAGGAAATATGTTCCCGATGTTGGGGGAGTTCAGAGCCAGGGGCCACAGTTTAAGAAAAAGGGGTAAGCCATTTAGAACGGAGACAAGGAAACACTTTTTCTCACAGAGAGTTGCGAGTCTGTGGAATTCTCTGCCTCAGAGGGCGGTGGAGGCCGGTTCTCTGGATACTTTCAAGAGAGAGCTAGATACGGCTCTTAAAGATAGTGGAGTCAGGGGATATGGGGAGAAGGCAGAAACGGGGTACTGATTGGGGATGATCAGCCTTGATCACATTGAATGGCGGTGCTGGCTCAAAGGGCCGAATGGCCTACTCTTGCACCTATTGGATATTGTCGATGGCAATTAGCTGTGGGCCAAGCATCAATCTCTGGCACTAGTTACAGCCTGCCAACATAAGGAGGATCCACCTACTTCCATTCTTTGCTGTCAGTCCGATAACCAACCTCCATTCTTGTCAGTACATTACCATCAATTTCATGTGCTCAAACCATGTTGCCAACCTCTTTGAATGCCTTCTGAAAATCGAAATGCACCAAATTCATGGATTTCTTTATTAACCTCACTACTTCAGTCAAACACAATTTTCCTTTCACAAATCCACATTGAACCTGCTCAATTCAATTATTTTCAATGTGTTCTGCGTTACATCTTTCATTGTAGATTCCAGCATTTTACCTACCTGGCATTAGGCTAACAAATTGCTAATTCCTTTTTTTTCCCTTTCTCAAATTGAGGGATTATATTGACTAAGTTCCATTCTTCCGGAATAATTCCGGCATCGATATAATATTGTAAGGTGACAAATGGTACACCCACTATTTCCATAGCAGCTTCTTTCGAAACTCTGGTATACAGACCATCTGGTCCTTGGATTTATCAGTAAGTCAAGAATATTCCATCAGGCGTGATTCCCGACAAGTACATCTCTAGTGTATCAGGAAGTAAGTGATTTGCCACAGGTTACTCAGCATCCTATCTGTACTTTGTAGTTGTGTGGTTGGCCCAATACACTTGTAGTCAGTGGTGATCTCCAGGATGTTGCTGACCTTGGTAATACCATTGAGGTGTTTGCCTGGTCCCTGCATTGTGCCAGTGACTAGGGAACACGTTTTGTGACATCTATTCACCTGCCCAGCATCCCCCAGCAAGCGCCCACCGACTAATAAAGTCAGCGGTACACCATTTATCAGAATTTTTGATTGGGCTTCAAAGACATCACTTCCACAATAAGGACATTAATATTCTCCTTCCCATGAAACGTTTTCTCCAATTCTAACAATCTAAATAACCCTTTCTCATGTTGTGACTGAGGTCAAAGAAAATGGCCTTGATCGGCATTTTACTTGGTTGGAGGAGATCTCCCCTCATGAATAGGTCATGAGACCTATCAAAAACAGTGGAGGGAGCAGCACTGAGGGAAATGACAGTAAAGCTGGGTATATTCAGTTTACATCCGAATTATATCACTGAGAGGCAATGGGGAAATGAGAAACAGGAGGAAGGCAAGGATGGATCCTTGAGATATCCTGGGAGTAATACTATGGGTGCGGGATGGTAAGATAGTACTGATAGCTCTTTTGGGGGGGGGGGGGGGGGGAGATATAGATTAAAAAAAAGCTAATTAAACCTGGGGCGGGAAAATGGACAGGTGACGATTTGGGTTGGGACCATTCACCATTTTCTTTCACAGATGCTGCCTGACCTGTTGAGTTCCTCCAGCAGTTTTTTGTTTGTTCAAAATTCTAGCATCTGCAGACTGATCTCAATGGAAACCTGGAAATTAAGTAATATTTTCCCATCTATTCATCTGCCTGATTCTGACAGAGTAAATATAACTGGTCTTTGGAATACATTTAAATCTGCAGCTCCAGTTACATTACAGTTATCAGCTTGATACTTTTCCTCTGATTAAAAAGATCAGAAAAATATTGTGGTGTCATTTATTTCATATAAGGATACCTTGCACGCTATCCACATATGAATGCAGTTAATAGAAATTACAGGCGAATCGACAAAAGGCAATTTACAGAGTACTTGAATTATTAGTATCAGGGATAGTGGCACAGTTGTAACAGTCTGCAGGAAGTAAATACTGTCAGCAGCAAGTAAGTAGCTCTCAAATTTTATCTTAAATAGCTATTCCAATAACAAACTGTTTTTAAAACTATTTCCCTGACATCAGTAGATCATAGTTAGCACTACCATTCTGCACAGAGAAGATTGAAAATGCTTTATTAATATCAAGGATTCTCACTGGAATATACTATTTATCTTCAGCGTGCTCAGCATCAAAGTACCATTTTTCAGTTTTGATAAAACAAAGGAAGTCTTGAATGCTGAGAAGCAATAGAAGTCAATGAAGAGTAACGCACCCTGATATATTAAGATATTGCTGCACCATCATGTTGTTATCAGTGATCTAAGGCAAAGCAATCTTCTCAAACCTGCAAAATGCAACATAACTAAGTGGAGCTAACATTAACCTCTCACCCAACATCAATAAAACAAGAAATTAAGTCACTTATCTCTACTATTTGTGGGTGATTTTCCGTGCAAATTGGCTGCCATGTTTCCTACACTGCAAAACTGGCTACACTTCAGAACTAGCTGCGATGCACTTTGGGAAGTGAGACGTTGTGTGTGAAAAGACCTCCATAAATACAAGTCTTTGAGGTCCCAAAGGAAAAAATCCTTGACATGTGTAATCACTACGAATAAAGAGTACTAACCTGATCACGGTGGGATACAGTTCTGCTGTAAAAACATATACAATGTTAAAAGCGGCACTGACAGCCAGCTTTCCACACAGAGCTAATGAGGTGACGTCCACCAAGAACCCCATGTCAAGGTCTGGTAGAAAAAATAAAAACAGTTGGTCTTTAAGTACGAGACAGATGGAGTCAGGTCACTAATCAACAATGATCTCAGAATGCCAGAAAAGGATCATGAGACGGAATGTTCCCACATGGCAATGTCAACAAAATAATTATCGTTATCTTTCAATATGTTAAATGAGAACATAATACTTTACACAACCCCTTCCACCTGTTTCATCATTCAATAGGATTATGGCCGATCTTCTACTTTTCTGTCCTGATTTTCTCGTTAATTTCTCCATTATCTAACAATCTATTGTCTTAGTCTTAGACTCATACTGAGTATAGGATTTTGTTTTAATTCAGTTCCAGAGTCATGGGGTAGTACAGCAAGGAAAGAAATCCACAAAGACAACCAGAAAAGTGATCCAATAAAGGATTAAATGACATTAAAGGTAGTTTTTAAATCAGGAGAAATGCCCATAATTGCCAGAAACCCCACACTCCCCCCCCCCCCCCCCCCCCCCCCCCCCCCCCCCCCCCATAAACTAGAGAACAGGAAATGTGTTCAAATTCAACTATATTCTGCATTCCATATCTTCCCATTTGCTCCACCTAATGTACTTAATTGTATTTATAGTATTATTTGATCTGTTTGGAAAGCATATAAAACAAAGCTTTTCACTTGGTACATGTGATAGTAATAAACCTAAACCTGAAGCAGTAAAACAAATTAGCATGAGTAAAGAAATATCATTAGGTAAGTTAATGAACGAGAAATAAATCTGAAGGATATAATTAACTATATCCACAGTTTTGAAAGAGGTGGCTATGGAGGTCGTAGTCACCCTGGTTAACGTCTTAGAAATATTTACAGATTTGAGGATGTTCATTGGAAGACAACAAATATAAATAACCACAGTATTTATGAAAGGAGAAAGCGAGAAAATAGGGAATTACTGAGCTGAGTGAGTTGTCAACAACATGACACAGCATCCTCACCACGGGCCACAGATAATCAAATCCTCAAGTTACAGTCGCAGGAGAATCTGACCAATTCTGAATTTATTTATATTTTATTACAGAGAGCATTAGACCTCTGAGAAATCAAACTGTGTAAAGGCTTCTTACCTTGCTTCCCAGGCAGGAATAGGATACTTACACAGGCAATCCCTGCAAACAACAGGAATGCCGTCATTGTCTTACGCCTCCCTGCCCTTGGCGATGGATGGGGAAAGGAGATGGGAGCAGAAGGAAAGAGTAGGATTACAGTCTGTTACATTCAAACAACTCATTAAATCACATGAAGAAATTTCTAACATAGAAAATATACAAGTTTGAACTGTATTTAATGCCACACCAATTAAAAGCACTGTCATGTAATAAAATCATAGTTTATATAAATCAACTCACAACTGTTTCAATCATTCTATTGTTTCAATCAAACAACACAATGTAATGGCAAAATAAAAACAGCTGGTTCTAAAATCAACCCTTAACGTAATTAAAATCAATCAGCTTGGTTGGCAATATTTCTGATTTCTGATTAATGGTCATTGACCTGAAACATTCAGTATATCTCTGTCTGTCTCTCTCTGCAGATGTTGACTGATCTGCTGATTAATTCCAGCAGTTCCTGTTTTTATTTCAGCTAGAGTTGAAATGTGATCACCTCAAAAATATTGTTCCTCTTATCTTAAACCTATCCCTTCTTGGTTTCAATACATTTGCTATCGAGAAAAGTTTATGAAAATCTATTCTATCTATCCATTTCATTGTATACATCTAGGTCTCTCCCAACCCTCTCCACTTCCTCCACTCCAAGAGAACAAACATAGTCACATCTTCCCCCATGTCCCCTTCTGCAGGCACCACTGACTTTGTGACTCCCTGGTCCGTTCACCCCTCCCGACCCACCCCTTCCTATCCCCTTCAACTGTAGGAGGTGTAACACCTGTCCCTGCACTTCCTCCCTCACCACCATCCAAGATACCTCACAATCCAGGTGAAGCAGAGGGTCATTTGCACCTCTTCTAAATTAGTCTACTGCATTTGATGCATACCTTGTGGCCTCCACCAATTTGCTGAAACCAAGCATAGACAAGGTGACTGTTTTGCCGAGCACTTGCCGTCTGTCTGCCATGGACAATTAGAACTCTCCTTCCCACTCCCACACTAAATTGAATGTCCTCGGCCTTAACGATTGCTATGGAGACGTCAAACAGAAATTGGGGGAACTGTATCTCATTTTACAATCCAATCAGGTGAATCAGATCAATCAAATCCATTCTATCAGGTACATGGATAGGAAAGACTTAGAGGGATATGGGCCAAATGCGGGCAGCTGGGATTGGCGTAGATGGGTCATCTAGGTCGTCATGGACAAGTTGGGCTGAAGGGCCTATTTCCGTGCTCTACGACTACAATCCAACCAAATTTTCCTATTTCAGGTAAGCCTCACCTCATTTGTCACCTCCTTTTATTTTTACTTTGTTCACCTCTCCCTTCCCTTGTCTTGCTCCAGCCTTCACCAACCAGTCTACATCACCTGATTCCATCCGCCCATTATCTATTTCAACGATTTGAATGAGCATGTACAAGGCAATGATTAAAATAGGTGACATCATAGGTGGCAAAGATGTTATCAATTAGTGACTTGGCAAATGGAGTTTAATCCAAATAAGTGTCAGGTGTTACATTTTGGGAAGTCAAACCAGTGCAGGACTTTCACAGTGAATGGTGTGGCCTTGGGGAATCGGAGTAATACAGCACAGACACAAGTATTGCAGAGTAGAGGGATCCAGGAGTACAAGTACATAGTTCTCTGAAAGTGGTGTTAAAGATAGATAGGGTGGCAAAGGCAGCTTCTGGCATAACAGCCTTCAGCAGTCAGGGAAATTAGTATAAAGGTTGGGACGTCATGTTAGTAAAGCCGCATTTAGAGTATCGTGTTCAGTCATGGTCACCCTATTATGGGAAATCAGAAGGACGTACCTTTAGGAAGAAGATGAGGAGGAATTTATTTGGTCAGAGGGTGGTGAATCTGTGGAATTCATAGCCACAGACATCGGTGGGGCTGTTATTGGGTATTTTTAAAGTGCAGATAGACAAGTTATAACCATATAACCATATAACAATTACAGCACGGAAACAGGCCCTCTCGGCCCTTCCAGTCCGTGCCGACCATTTGTTTTCCCCTAGTCCCATCTACCTGCACTCAGACCATACCCCTCCATTCCCTTCACGTCCATATACCTATCCACTTTACTCTTAAATGTTAAAATCGATCTTGCCTCCACCACTTCTGCTGGAAGCTGATTCCACACAGCCACCACCCTCTGAGTAAAGAAGTTCCCCCTCACGTTACCCCGAAACCTCTGTCCCTTAATTCTCATGTCATGACCTCTTGTTTGAATCTTCCCTACCCTCAATGGGAAAAACGTATCCACGTCAACTCTGTCTATCCCTTTCATCATTTTAAAGACCTCAATCAAGTCCCCCCTTAACCTTCTGCGCTTCAAAGAATAAAGACCTAACTTGTTCAACCTTTCTCTGTAACATAGTTGCTGGAACCCTGGCAACATTCTAGTAAATCTCCTCTGTACTCTCTCTATTTTGTTGACATCCTTCCTATAACTAGGCGACCAAAATTGTACACCATACTCCAGAATTGGTCTTACCAATGCCTTGTACAATTTTAACATTACTTCCCTACTCCTATATTCAATGCTCTGATTTATAAAGGCCAGCACACCAAAGGCTTTCTTTACCACCCTATCTACATGCGATTCCACCTTCAGGGAACTATGCACAGTTATTCCTAGATCCCTCTGTTCCACAGCATTCCTCAATTCCCTACCATTTACCATGTACGTCCTATTTCTTGATTATAGAGTCATACAGTATGGAAATGGCCCCTTTGGCTCAACTTGCCCACACCGACCATCATGTCCCATCTACACTAGTCCCACCTGTCTGCGTTTGGCCCATATCCCTGTAAACCTATCCTATCCATGTACCTATCCAGATATTTCTTAAACATTGCAATAGTACCTGCCTGAACTACCTCCTCTGGCAGCTCGTTTCATACATCCACCACCCTTTGTGAAAAAAAGTTACCCCTCAGGTTCCTATTGAATCTTTCCCTCCTCACCTTAAACTCACCTGGTTCTCGATTCCCCTACTCTGGGCAAGACTCTGTGGGTTTACCTGATCTATTCCTCTCATGATTTTGCACACCTTTATTAAATCACCCCTCATCTTCCTGTGCTTCAAGGAATCTTGGAGGGTATAAGCTATAGGGAGAGGCTGAGCAGGCGAGGACTCTCTCTCCCTACAGCTCAGGCCCTCGAGTCCTGGCAACATCTTCGTGATTCTTCTCAGCACCCTTTTCAGCTTGACATCTTTCCTATAACATGGTGCCCAAAACTGAACACAATACTCTAAGTGTGGCCTCACCAATGTCTTAATTAACTGCAACATGACCTCCCAACTTCTTTACTCAGTGGTAAATAAGGGTATCAAAGGTTAAGGGGAGAAAGTGAGAGAATGAGGTTGAGCGGCAAAGATAGATCAGCCATGATGGAATGGGGGGGTAGACTCAATGGGCCGAATGGCCTAATTCTGCTCCTATGAGTTATGAAAGATGCCATTAGGATGGAAAGAGCGCAAAGATAATTTACAAGGATGTTGCCAGGCTCAAAGGACATAGGGAAAGATTGGGCAGGCTAGGACTTTATTCCTTGGAGCATAGGATAGCTCATACATTCTGTTCATCCAGAAATTCATCTTGTGGTTGAATGGCTCTAGGCATAGCTCAAGTTCTTCAGATGACGAAGCATTAGGAAGCATACAGTAAAAGAGCATTAAGTCTCCATATCTGATATGTGTGCACATCAGGACACTCCCTATACTGGTGTGAACAGTGGAACCTCATCTTGGGAAGGCTGATGGCATTATACACTTCTCCCCTGGCTCTCACTGTTGTGATGCTCCGTACAGAGTGTACAGATAAGAAATGCCATGTCAGTAGTAGGCAATCCCAAGCTTCACCCTCAGGATCAGTACTCACTAAACAAACCCGTGAGAATGAACGAGTCACGAGATTCCAGGTCATGAGATTATCTTTTCTTGCAATTAATGACTGGTTGAACCTTGACGGAGAGGAAGCCGTTTAAATTCGTAGGTGGCCATTTGAGTGTAGCCTGAATAATGCTAGCTCAGCAATGTTGATAGATTGGATCATGAGAGTATTCGCAATAATATGCAACAAATTGCAAAATGCTGCCCAGATCCTGTGGTGAGGTTTGGAGCTGATCGAAATTATAACGAGCATGTCTGAAGCTGTAAAAGATCTAAGCAAATTGTGTTAACTCGACTACTCAGAATATCCATTCGAATAAACAAGTATTCAAATAATATGGTTTTAATGGAAATTCTAACTCTAGAACACTTAAAATATGCATCCTATTTTTACATTTCTTCATAGAATGTGAATGCCATCAGCAAAACAACCGAGTGGTGTATATGCCATCAGAAGGAAGTTAAGATACATGAAAGAGCCTGGAGTCATTTAGGTCGGCTTGGGTAAGGGTGGAAGACTTCTAATTGAAAGATGTCAGAGGAAGAAATGGGTTTTTAATGGCTATCTGGTAGTTTCACATCACCACCTCTAATTGTAATTGCAAAGTTATTAAAATACTATAAATTCTCCAAACTGCACAGCAGATTAATGTCTTTGATCACGAGTTCAGATTTTTTGATATAGATTCAACGACCTATCCATAAGGCTATCATGTGCATACTGCATGAGAGATCTCGTAAGACTAGTCTCAATTAAACACGCCTCAAAAACAGGAGTCATTTTACAACTATGATCTGGACCAACTTTGAAAACAAACTTTAAAACCCAGCTCAATAAAAAACGCAGCAATTCAGGTACACTGGGGCCTTCTTTCCCCATCTGAAGATAATAAGCACAGACATCTGCTCAGAGGCTCTGCTCTGCTATTGAATATTTACCGATTCATAACATCCAAAAGCCACAACCTGTCATTCCAAATGGATACAAAAGAAACTGCTGATGGTGGTATCTTGTGAAAAACACAAAGTGCTGGAAGGTCAGGCAGCATCTGTGGAGGGAATGGACAGACGATGTTTCGGATTGGGACTCTTTCAGGTGGATCGTTTGATTCTTACCAGGGTTTATTAATGAAGTAAAGGCACAAGGGGAATGCTGGCAATTCCACAAGACCATTCATGGCGATGTTGAGATAGCGGTTGCCTTTCAGTTCACCAGCATTCAATGTCAGGCCGTAATACACAAGACTGCAAACATACCTAGGACCAATAGATTATTAAATTCTGTAGCAACTAACATCGCAGACTTTTATAACACATACCATAATAAACAGAGGTAAAGCAGATCGAGAAAGATGTAAAATTAAAGTTGGGGGATGAGGAAGTGATAAGAGGGAGCTGGATTCTAAAGTTGCAAAATCCTGGATGCAGAGGTCTTGTGGGCCCTGGAGTGGGACGATGACAGAATGGGGAAGCCAGGAGATCCAGGGAGTCTGAAGAACTGTAGGTAGCGTCAGTATACATGGATTTCTGCTCCAGAAAGTTAGGCCACAAATGGGCCAAGACATTGTAGCAAAATGGATCCAACAATTGGCTTGATGATGGAGGCAGAGGATTGATTTTCTGACTGGAGGTCTGTAACGAAGTGCGGTTTCACCAACAACTCGTACAGCTGCATCGCGATATCCCAATCTTTCTACTCAACATCCTTCCCAATGAAGCCAATTACTTTCTTCACCACCCTGTCCATCTGACGCCTCTTTCAGGGAACCATGCATCTATACTTCCAGATCTCTCCGTACAACAACACTCTCCAAGGCTCATACATTTGGTGCGCAAGTCCTACCATGGTTTTACTTGCCAAAGTGCAACAACTCACACTTGTCAGATTTAAATTCAATTTGCCATTCCTCGGCACACCTTATCTAGATCCTGTTGTAAATTTAAATATCCTCCCTCACTGTCCTCTGGAGTAACTCAGCGGGGCAGTCTGAAAAAGGGTCTCGACCTGAAATGTCACCCCTTCCTTCTCTCTAGAGATGCTGCATGTCCCACTGAGTTACTCCAGCATTTTGTGTCTTCCACATTTGAAAACATATGAATGCCACATTTGAATGCCACCAAATCCTCAACTAATATTCTGCTGCTGCTGTTTATTCCTGAACACTCAATTCAAAAGGGTATACATGTTTTCAAATGGAATGGCCACAAGGGATTCCTGTACTTTCTGCCTACTCCTTTACCATTCTTGGTAGTCACCCAGCTTCTTTTTTCCCACACCTCAGGTGTGACCACCTTGCCAAAACTCCTATCTATGAAGCTCGCCGCTGCCCTAATGATCCTGCGATGGCCCAGCTGCAGCTCCAGTTCCCCCACTCGATCAGTCAGGAGCTATGGCAGGGCGCACTTCCCACAGGTGTAGTCCGCAGAGACACTGGACATTTCCCTGGTTTCCACATTCTGCAGCAGGAGCATACCACTGCCACAATGTCATCACAACTGCACTTAGCCTAAAGAAGTTACAAAAACAGGACCTTTCCTTACCGTGCCGCCACCCTCTGTTCAGCCTCCTAGCCGCAGCCTCTCGAGCCAAAGCCTCAACACTTACCCTCAAAGAAAAGCACTTACATCTCGAAACACAGTCTATCCCAAACAGTTGCTCCCAACATGCCGCTCTTCTTGTTTACTGGTGTCTCTCTCAACGAACCAAACTACAGTGCTCCTTTAAGCCTTCCCGTTGCTCCGCCGCACTTGGCTGCTCTTATGGTGCTCTGTTGAACCTTGCCGATGCTGCTCCATTCTGCTTTCTGGCTGACTTGGACGGGATGGTCAAAATACCCGTGGGTAAATTTGCTCACGACCAAAGATGTTTGAAACTGTAGGTGAGGATAGTTGACCAAGGATACAGTGCGACATAGAACTGGAAAGTTGGGTGGAACAGTAGCAGATGGATTTTAATCCTGACAAATATATGCAAGGGTATTGCAATTTGGTTCATCCAATACTGGTTGGACATATACAGTAAATGGCACAGACCTTAGATGCCTTGACGTACAGAGGAATCCTGGGGTGTAGGTTCACAGCTCCCCAAAAATGGTGACAAAAATGGATAGGGTAGTGAAGAAGCCATTTAGCTTGCTTGCCTTCATAGGCAGGGGTATTGAGTGTAAGTTGGAACGTCATGTTGTAAGTGTACAAGACATTGCTTAGGCCACACTTAGAATATTGTATGCAGTTCTGATCGCCACACTATAGAAAGGATGCTCTAACGCTAAAAAGAGTGCAGAAGAGATTCACCAGGATGTTGCCTAAAGTGAAGCACTTTAGTTACAAAGACAGATTGGATAGGCTAGAATTGCTTTCTCTGGAACGCTGAAGGCTGAGGGGTGACCTGATATAAGTATATAATATTATGAGAGGCAACGGATAGGGTAAACAGAATCTTTTCCCCAGGGTAGAAATATCAAATACTAGAGGGCATAGCTTTAAGGTGAGAGGAGGAAAGTTCAAAGGAGATGTGTGGGGCGAGTTTTTTACAGAGAGAGTGACAGGTGGTGTGTTGCATTTTATTCACAAGTCGTACTGGATATAGTTTGGAACTATTGTGAAATCTCATTTTGCATTGAGTAAAAGATTACTTAGATTCAGTGTAATCTAATTTCTTCCATTTTTTATTAATATACAAAGTCAGCTGCGGTCTGATGATCCAAAAACAGTAGATCATGATACTTTGACACTTGAAGCCTTTTAGACATGCTTTATATCCACCTGACTGCACAATGATCTGCAAATCTCTGCACAATGTTCTTTTTATGATCACTTACCATACATACATCAAGATGATACTTCTCCACCGCAATATAGGATGTCTCACCAGCTCCATAAATCCATGAGCAGGTTGACTAATTTTCTTTCTTCCTGCACAGGGTTTCAGTTGAATAAAAATCTTCTCATTTCCATTCCTATGTGCAATATTTTGCAGTACCTCCTCCGCTTCCTTAGTCCTCCCCTGAGAGTACAACCACCGTGGTGATTCTGGAACTGCACTGCATCAGAAAGTTGGCACCATTAAATGCAACAAAAACCACTGAATTTACAGGTCACTTAAAGGAACCGTTTTAATGGGCTTGTGCCCCATTCACTGTCTGCTCAATCTTTGCTTCCTTTCGAGATTTCAACACTTCACTTGTGACAATAATTGGTTTGCGATGGATAGAAACATGTGCAAGACAGTCATTAAATCAAGGCAACGTTAATATGCATAGAACAGTACAGAACAGGACGGGCCCTTCGGCCCACAATATTTGTACCAAACATGGTGTACCAAACACTAAACTGATATCATCTGCCTGCGAGTGATCAATATCCCTCCAACCCCTGCATATTCACGTGCCTATCTAAAAGCTTCTTAAAAGCCGCTATCGCATCTGCGTCCATCACCACCCCAAGCAATGCATTCCCAGCCCTCACCACCCTCTGTAGAAAAGATTTATACAGGAATAAGGTTCAGATTGTCTACCCTATCAATATGCCTCTCAGAATTTCATATACTTCCATCAACTTTCCCCTCAACCGCCCACATTCCAGTGAAAACAATCCAAGTCTATCCAACCTCTCAAAATACAGCCTCACCAAGTCCTATGGAGTGGCATCAAGATTTATTGACTCGTATATTCAATGCCCCCAACAATGATGATAGGCATAACATAAGGTTTTTGCACAACCCTACCTCAGTACCGAACTTCCATGAACTTTTCACTACTTTTCACCTCATAGTTGTGCATGCACTTGTTTACCTAAAGAACTGATAATTTTCTGTATATTGATTTGATGTGTTGTTGTGTACAATGCGTCTGTAAAGCTGCAGCAAGCAACAGGTTTCATTGTTCCAGTCCAGGTACATATGCCTCTCCGCTCTTCCAGCTTTCCTTTCCCCCGCCCCGTCCCCCTCCCAACAATCAGTGAAGAAGTGTTCTGACCCGAAACAACACCTAACCATGTTCTCCAGAGATGCTGCTTGACCCGCTGAGTTACTAAGCATTTTGTGCTCTTGTTTCTACAATGAAGTACTTGACTCCTTACATCGAGCTTGTCAACTTATTATTCCACATTGGCTATCTTCTTGTGATTCTGGAATTGAATCATTTAATTTTGATAGATTTTGTCATATTTGCACTACCATTATCAACTTAGCAGGTCTGCACATCCCAGAACTTTGTTAGCCCTTGTATTATAAACAGCAAGATTTCCTAGTTTAGTATTTAATCATGGTGACATATTTCTGATAGGATCTTTGAGCATGATCCACCATTTAATTAGATTATGGTTCAAAGTGACCATATTTTGGTCTGAAACTCACACCACCAACATTGATTATGAATATACATATCCCTTTTTAAGGTATATTTTTCTGGAATTTCTTTTAAAAGGAGGGAAGAGAGCAAGGAGGGAAGTCACATGGACTTTGGGACTTTTGCCTTCCATCACAGTGAGGAGGTGCCTGGTGGACTCACTGTGGTGGATGTGAAACTGTGTTGAGTGTGTGTTTTGTTATTTATTCTATGTATGACTGCAGGCTAAACCATTTTGTTGTACTGAAAAGTGCAATGACAATAAATTGAATCTGAATCTGGAGTGGAATTTTAAGAAATGTCACCACCCATTCCGTAAAAAGAGCTAATTTTTTTTAGTCATGGTTTATTCAGCCTTCAGCTTTGCTTTATTCTGTGGTTGCTAATGTGAGCTTTATTTGTAATTGTTTACTTTACAAAACTGTTTTAAAGTAAATACTTAAAAGCTATAGTACATACTACTAGTAAATAGTATATTAACTTTACTCTCGAGACCTCGCACCATTGGGGATCACTGGACCTATAAGACACTTTACTTAAGTGTCTTAACTGATTAAACTAACCTATAAAACACTTCAATCATCTGAAGCATCTCAGTCAGATAACCTCTTAACTGTACTGGTCAGCATAATTGAAAAGTGATTGGAAATTCTTACATAAAAAATGAATGTAGATTTATACAAAACATTGCATTCTCAAGACTTCTCCAAGCACATTGTGACAATAAGTTACTATTGAAATTCAGTTGCTGTTATCAAGCACAGCATCTAATTTGTTTACAACAAATCTTTGGTAACATTTGTATGAAATGCCTAGGGACAGTTTACTACATTTAAGATGCTATATAAATGCAAATTGTTGAATTGTTAAAAATAATGCGTGTTAAACAGTGAAGTCAGTGATCAGATTACAATGTATTAGTTGTCCCGCTGAGTTACTCCAGCATTTTGTGTCTACCTTCGGTTTAAACCAGTATCTGGAGTTCCTTCCTACACAATCACCGCTGGTGTGTGTCTAGCTAGCCCAAAGAGGAACGATATGTTTTTCCGAATGTAACATATCCAGGTTTACTGATAACTAAGAGGGGAAGTGGGTTACATTAGAGACTACAAAGAGGCTGTAAAGAGATAGCAACAGAGTTGCAAGAGATTTAGCAAGTTGGCAAGATAGTGGCAGATTGAGCCCAATGTGAGGTTATGAATTTTAATATAAACGACTCTTATTAAGTATTAAATGTCAGCGATCAGAATGATCGTGTGCTGGCTTACAAGACGCATAAAATTAACATGCAGTTACAGCAAGCATTTACAATGCAAATGTGTGCTAGTCTTTACTGAATGGGTTTGGAGCTCAAAGGTAATGAGGTCTTCCAGCAATTGTTATTGCCCATGGCGATACCTCATTTGGAATACTTCGTGCAGTTTTGTGTTCCTTACCTAAATAAAGAATTGCTTGGAACTAATGTGCCTTAGATTTTCTGGATTGATTCGCCAATATGCAGGTTGTCCATAAACAGAGATTAAGATTGACAAATGCCCACTGTAATTTAAAACAATGAGAGATGATTTAGACATGCTGATTTCCAAGAGCAGCAGGCAGGGGCAGATGCCAAGATTCTGTTCCTTCTGTCCGGACAATGTAGAACAAGGGCCTCGTTCTCAGGCTTACGGCTGAGAAGAAATGTAAAGGGTTGTAACTCAGCCATTGGGGGGTATCAAGACTCAGATTGCGGTACCTCGTTTCGCTCTTGGGACACATTTCGGGGAATGAGTACTAATTGAGTCAGCTCCAGAAGGTGTCGTTGCGTAGTGCACTCTCAATGGCATAGTTCTAAAGCATGATTAAAACAGAAAAAGTCAAGAAAGAAGGTGCTGGTTTTGGAGAGGGTCCAGAGGTGGTTTACGAGAATGATCCCAGGGATGATTGGGTTAGCATATGATGAGCGTTTGACAGCACTAAGCCTGTACTCGCTGGAGTTTAGAAGGATAAGGGGGGACCTCATTGAAACTTACAGAATAGTGAAAGACCTGGATAGAGTGAATGTTTCCACTAAAAGGAGAGTCTTGGACCAGAGGCCATAGCTTCAGAATAAAAGGACATACCTTTAGAAAGGAGAGGAGGAATTTCTTGTCAAAAGGTGGTGACTCTGTAGAATTTATTGCCACAGAAGGCTGTGGAGGCTAAATCAAAGCATATTTTTAAGATGAAGATTGAGAGATTCTTGATTAGTACAGGTGTCAGGGTTTATGGGGGGGGGAAGGCAGGATAATGGGGTTTTGAGGAAAAGATAGATCAGCCATGATTGAATGGCGGAGTACACTTGATGGGCCGAATGGCCTAATTCTGTTCCTATAACTTATGAACTCATTCAGTCAGGCAGCATCTGTGAATGTTATGGGGAGATTGCCATATTTTTTCACCTCATATCAGAGATATTCCCTTTCCTCCACCCATTATTTATTTTTACCTCAGTTCTGAAACCAGAAACATTATGGATACATTTCTCTTTCCACAGATGCTGCCTGACCACCTGAGTTCATTCCAAACTTTGCTGCTATTTCAGATTTCTAGTGTCTGCAGTTTTGTGACCATTAATGGAATCATGTACTCTCACTGATGGAGTGAACATGAAATGCATGTCTACGTTTGGTATCCTATCTGGGTACATTCAGCAAGCGAGTAAACAGGTAGGGTTGTCAAATTTTATTCTAGCTCTCTAATTTTTTTGTAACAATTGTTTTGTTACAGGGGTCAGGTTTCTGCAGAGCTGTCCTGAACACCATACCAGTGTAGATTTGTAGGGAGAATCAGGGGATACAGTGACTAATAAGTGAAATAAACATATAGCACACAATTGCCCTTGACCTCACTGAATGTGGGGCTTCCAGTTCTTATGTTCTTCAGTTTGCACTGTATTTATGTCTGCTTCTTCATCAAGAATCAGGTTCAACCCAATTACGGTTGTATTAGATTAATTCATGAACATTCCTCAAAATATGCAATAGCACTGTGTATTTTTGTTAAATCCATAGATTACATAAGGACTTACATGAAAAGGAAGATAAACAGAACTCCAGGACAATTGGCCGCAGCAATGAGAACACGCCAATCCCTGATGTAATAACCAATAACAGAGAAAGCTGCAATTCCAACAGCAAACACCAAATTGGTAAGTGACCCTGCGTTAGAACAAAAATCCAGTTACTTCAAATATGACCCGATTCTTGTCCAATGAACAATGTACAAATCCCTCTGGCCAGCTTTATAATATCATTCTTGAAAAATCTTTCATAATTAAAACAGAGACTTACAATGGTACTTGCATGAGCAAGGGTGAGAGAGATATGGAATTAATGTAAACAAGTGAGACTAGTATAGATAAGCATGATGGGTGGCATGTAGAGATCAAAAGGGCTGTAGAGATCGGCATCTGAAACGTTCTCATATTATGAAGGCTCGAAATAATGTTTTTTTTTACAAAAATCTATCAGTCAGATAGTCCACAACACTCAATCTTTACAAAAAAAAATAATGTAAGTGAACCGCAATTTCATCACTTCTGCGTGAAAGGAATTGATATAAACACAGTTTGCACAGATTACGGAAATGATTTAACCTACAAATTAACTGAACTTTGTTAATACTTTTTACAAATTGAGTCTTTTCTCTTGAAAAATGAAGACAAAGTCTTTATAATGATTAAAGGTTTTTACAATAACGATCCAAGCGAGCTTCTTCTCCAGATAATATTTAACCACATTGTCTGACAAAAGCAATCCGGAAATGTGAGAAGAATTTTTCTCTTTTGAAAGAGTCAAAAGTGGTAAAACAGGAAACATTAATGTGTATCAGAGATTTGAGAATGCTTCCTATAAAGTTGAATGTGACCCCACAATTTAAGGAAGGAGACAGAGAGAACTACAGACCAATTAGTCTGACATCAGTGGTAGAGAAAATGTTGCAGTCTACTATTTAGTAAATGCTAATAGGGCACTTGGAAAATAACAGGACTGGAGAGAATCAACATGGATTTATGATATTTGACAAAACTATTAAAAGGTTTTGTTAGATTGTAATTAACAGAATAAAATTAGGGAAAACAGTGAAGGTGGTGGTTTTGAACTTTAGAAGGCATTTAATAAAATGCCATGCAAGGAGCTGTTAACAAAAATTAGCTTGTGGAATGGGCGATCTCCCTCAATTACTGTGGGGTGTCACGTGCATTGGTGTGGCGACAACTGCTGTCCCCACACAATGTCAATGATTTGGATGAGGGGATCAAGTGTTGTATATCCAAGTTTGCTGATCATACAAATAGTTGCACTATGGGAGATGCAGTAAAGCTGCCTATGTGACTGAGCAAGGACATGGCAGATGGGATATAACATGGAAAATGTGAGGCCATCTACCATGAAAAAAATATAAACGTGGAGTATGTTATATATGATGCGAGTTCACAAAGTGCCGCTGTGCAGAAGGACCCAAATGTCTTTTGTGTAGAAATCAGTACAAATTAAGATGTCGGTACAGCAAAAATCAATAAGGAAAAGTGCACATTGGATTTTATTGCAAGAGAATTTGAGTGCACGAGTAAATCTGTCTTCCTGCAATTATATAGAGCCCCAGTGTGTTGGCACTTGGAATAATGTATGCAGATCTGATCCCCTACCTATGGATGGATATACATGCAAATTAGTGCAACAAAGGTTCACAGGATTTAGTTCCTTGGATATGTTCCTTGGAAACTGTAGTTGCGCTGAAATTAAAGATGAGCGTTAATGAACGTTAACAAGCATGAGGGGCCGAGTGACCAATTCCTGCTGCGATTTCTTATGTTCCAAGAAAGTAAATATTGGAAACTTTAGAGAAGGGAATACTATAGACCAATATATCAAATGGACTGGAGATCTGTTCCCACCTGAAGACTATGACAATGTCTTCCAATTTAGCTATGGAATACAGTTCAAGAAGCAAGCAAGAATTACTGTTCATACGATCAAGGAAAATGAATCGTGGAAGGGCAATAACATTGTGAATGCCTTGTACTATTGTCCTCTTACTTTCAACTACTCAAACTGAAAAGCAAGCTCCCAGATAAACTTATGAGGATCTGAGAGGCAATAGCTGCACCGTCAGAGATAATCTGACGTCATGTTACATATAGTAAATTGCATTATAATACAATTCTAAAGCTTCTCACTTATCCCTGAACCCAATGTTCAAACAACGATAAAATTCCGCACCTGTCAAAGCCCAGTAGGATTTTCCCACAAATTCCTGCGTCAGTACAAAAGACACCAGAGACATTCCACCATTCATAATGCCGACAAGAAGACGGGTCAAGGCAAAGGTTTCATAATTTTTGGAGCAATCGCTGAAATGAATCCAAACACGACATCAAGGAATAAGCCTGAAGAAAATAAGAACATGGTTTGAAACATTTCCTTCAAGTTCCTGCCCATTATAGAAGCAAAAGGAAGATTAATCTGCTGCTAGCTCAGTATTCATTGCAGCAATAAATAGAGTCATAGAGTGATACAGTGTGGAAACATGCCTTCGGTCCAACTTGCCCACACCGGACACTACACTAGTCCCACCTGCCCGCATTTGGTCCATATCCCTCTAAATCTGTCCTATCCATGTACTTGTCTAACTGTTTCTTAAAATTGGGATGGTCCCAGCCTCAACTTCCTCCTCTAGCAGCTTGTTCCATACACCCACCACCCTTTATGTAAAAATTTACCCCTCAATTTCTTATTAAATCTATTTCCCTTCACCTTAAGTCTGTGTCCTCTAAATGTTTATATTGCTCTTTTCACCAGGATAAATGGCCAGGGGGGGGGTTCTATTGGAAGGTTATTGACCTCAAACATTATCTGTTTTCCCCCACAGACGCCACTGGCTTATTGGAAATTTCTAATATTTTCCGTTTTTATCCCACAGCAACAGCTGACCCGAGATTGGCCATCACAAGTAGTCCAATAAGGAAAGAGGAGGAGCAGACCAGCAGCAAATATCACCTCTCTTATCCTCCTCCGGAGAGGTGAACACTTATTTCTATTCATTTACCCCTGCAAAGGAAAAAAGTCAGAGCGCCTCAGATTACCCGAAACATTAACCTTCCTAAAATAAAAACCACTAACACTTCAGTGACAACTGTACAAACACACACTTTAAATAAAAAATTAGTTTTGGTAGATTTCCTGTGGTGTAAACATTAACTCCTAGTGACAGCAGTAATTTTCAAAGAGGTGAAGCATGATCTGTGCTCATGTGTTTCATAAAAGGTTTACAATGTCAGCAGCGGCGTCTAAAACAGATTGACTTCCTATTCAGTTGCATGATGTGTCGCTGGCAATTCAGCTGATTATTCATTCTTAATTGCAAATTAGGAGGCTCCGCTTTAAATAATACACGATCCTGCTTTGGAAATATATCAAGGTCCTTCATCACGCCTGGGTTAAAATTCTGTTACTCCCTACCCATTAACATTACGACTCTCTATGAAAACGGTGCCCCCAGGTCCCCTTTAAATTGTTCCCCTTTCACCTTAAATGTATGCTTTCTAGTTTTAGACTCCCCTAGAAGGGGAAAAAAAGACATTGACCATTTACCATCTTTACTCTCATGATTCAATTTACCTCTATAAGATCAGATTTTTTTAAAGGGTATTTTTATCATTTTGGTTTCACCATGTAGATATTACAGCTGTGTTTTATACTAGTTCCCCCATTTCAGGCCACCTAATGTTTGGGACACATGGCTTCACAGGTGTTTGTTCTTGCTCAGGTGTGTTTAAATGCCTCCTTAATGCAGGTATAAGAGAGCTCTCAGCACCTAGTCTTTCCCCCAGTCTTTCCATCACCTTTGGAAACTTTTATTACTGTTTATCAACATGAAGATCAAAGTTGTGCCAATGAAAGTCAAAGAAGCCATTATGAGACTGACACACAAGAATAAAACTGTTAGAGACATCAGCCAAACCTTAGGCTTACCAAAATCAACTGTTTAGAACATCATTAAGAATAAAGAGAGCACTGGTGAAGCTTACTAATCGCAAAGGGACTGGAGGCCAAGGAAGACATCCACAGCTGACAGAAGAATTATTGCTACAATAAGAAAAAATCCCCAAACACACTGTCCGACAGACCAGAAACACTCTTCAGGAGTCAGGTGTGGATTTATCAATGACCACTGTCCGCAGAAGACTTCATGAACAGAAATACAGAGGCTACACTGCAAGATGCAAACCACTGGTTAGCTGCAAAAATAAGATGGCCAGGTTACAGTTTGCCAAGAAGTACTTAAAAGAGTAACCACAGTTCTGGAAAAATGAGTCTTGTGGACTCATGAGATGAAGATTAACTTATATCAAAGTGATGGCAAGAGCAAAGTATGGAGGGAGAGAAGGAACTGCCCAAGATGCCCAAGATCCAAAGCATACCATCTCATCTGTGAAACAAGGTGGCGGGGGTGTTATGGCCTGGGCATGTATGGCTGCTGAAGGTACTGGCTCACATCTTCATTGAGGATATAAAAGATTATGGGTAGTAGCATAATGATTTCTGAAGTGTATAGACACATCCTACCTCCTCAAGTTCAAACAAATGCCTCAAATGGCTGGCGGTTTCATTCTACAGCAAGACAATGATCCCAAATATACTGCTAAAGCAACAAAGGAGTTTTTCAAAGCTAAAAAAGGTCAATTCTTGAGTGGCCGCCAATCACCCAATCTGAGCCCAATTGAGCGTGCCAATTTATATGCTGAAGAGATAACTGAAGGGGACTAGCCCCCAAAACAAGCATATGCTAAAGATGGCTGCAATGCAGGCCTGGCAGAGCATCACCATAGAGGACACCCAGCAACTGGTCATATCCATGAATCGTCGACTTCAAGCATTCATTGCATGCACAAGATATGCAACCAAATACTAAACATGTCTATTTTCATTTACCTGACATTGCTGTCCCAGACATTATGGTGCCCTGAAATGGGGGGGGGGACTATGTATAAACACAGCTGTAATTCCTACGTGGTGAAACCAAAATGTATAAAAATGGCCTTTATTAAAATCTGACTGTGCACTTTAACCACATGGGATTTTTTTTGTTACAAATCTCAAATTGTGGAATACAGAGGCAAATAATTAAATAAATGTTGGGTCTTTGTCCCAAACATTTATGAAGGGGCACTGTGGATACGCTCTGTGCCCGTTAGCTCTCAGTGCTTCTTCCAAGTCTTTTTCAATGTGAGAGACACACACATTTATCATCTGAGAAAGGTGGCAAATGGTAATATGGAGATTTCCTTGCACATGTTTGAACTGAGACCCCTTGCAGTCCAGAGTAAACGATAATGGCTACTAAAAAGTAGTTATTTAACAACCATAATAACAGGGAACACAAAACAGGACAGCAAAGGAACATGGCCTTTGGTCCACTATGTCTTTGCCGAGCCGTAATGCCAAATAAACTAAGCTTATCGGCTGCACATCATAATCCAGACCTCTCCATGCCTTGCATTACCCATGTACTGTATAATCTCAAAGCCTCTTAAATCCCACTATCATATATATATTCCACCCATCACCATTCCAGCAGCGCATTCCAAGTTTATTTTACACACCCTCTATGTAATAAAACATTGTCATGCACATCTCCTCTTGAACCTTACCCCTCTCGCCTTAAAGCTTTGCCCTCAAGTTCTGACATCTCACTCTGGGATAAAAGTTTGACTGCCTCCCCTATGCATGCCTCTCACAACTTTTCATACTTCTATCATTTGTCTCCTTGACGTTACGGCATTCCAAAGAAAGACGCAATCCAAGTTCGTTTCCAATTCTCCTTCTAGCTAATACCCACTAAACCCCAGTTGAGCAGACACTCTAATGGACTTCCCCTCTTGGCCGAATAGAGCGCATCCGGGGGATGTGACGCAGGAGTCTTGGACGTGGTCCATGAAGTACAATTCTGGGCATACAATTACGCTAAATTATTGCTTGACTAGTCTTCCGCACAACTCCCTTATTTCAGATACCTATGCCTAACTTTTCCTTTGAAAGATGGACTAGACGGAAGCAACACTGCAGTGCACATTGGATTGCCCCATGGGTGATGCCAGGTAGTCCCTTTTGTTTTTGTTCTGATTTTAATTTAGATTGAGTCAATTGGATGGGTTTACTGGCCGTTTTTCATAGGACAGTTATACGTACCACACTGTACGAGGACAGTTTTTCCATTTGTTGAAAGGGATTAGTGAACCCCGTGAGTTGCCAACCATTTCAACTGAATGGTTTGCTGGCCATTTCAAGGATGGTTGCATTTTAGACCACATTGACTTGAGGGTCACTGTGAACTGGAGTGAGGACAAAACTCCTTCCCTGAACTAAATTAGTGAACGAGGTGAGTTTTTAACGACAATCTTCATAGTAATCATTAACTTCATAGTAATTAGGTTAGAAATTAGCTTGTCATCATCCCGCCGCCTACTCGCAGACCACATTTCCCACTTTTCGATTTGCAGATTTATTTGTTGCTAAACTTAACGCTCCCACCCACTATAATGGACTACTTGACCCAGTAGCTTAATACAACATCGTCATTTAAAAAGGCATTCAATATCTTCAAACTATCCTTAGCATCTCAATTCTTTCTTTAAAGCATAAAACTAACAGTTACATTTACAAGTAAGATAATAAAATAAAATGAGCTTCTGTGTTTACCTACAAAATCAACAGTGGCTACACCTCCAAAGTATTCATTTGCTGTAAAGCATCTTTGGGATGTCGGTCCGAAATATGTAATAAAATGCCAAGTTATTTCTTTGCAAGCTAGGAATACAAGTACAGAAATTACTGGTGGCAAACAAATATTTAGAAAATATGAAAAAGGCGGAGTCCTTTCAAAGTGCTCCACCCTTACAGCTAAAGTGTGTGCAATTGCACGGATGGACAGGGATCGTTTTCCTCCAATCATAAAATCAAGTGTCATTTCCTGTCTACAACAGAGCTTGGGTAATACATCAACTTAGATTAAGATATATATTCAACCTCCGCAGTCTCTCAAGCCTTCCAAAATCAATCATAATAAGATGCAGGATAATCTAAAATCAAATAGAAATAATCGAAACCTCGTACTCAGCAGCGCAGCACGGCGTTGCTGCCACTCGGGGAGGAAACCGACGTGCCCCAATGTCGTCTTCTCGCCTTTGTAGATGTTTCAGCCATTCCATGCTAATGCTTGTTTTTTATGTGTACTATGTGGGTGCGTGGATACTATATTTGTGTGTATATGTATATAATATATATATATTATATGTGATTATTGTGTATAGACCACTCTGAAACTTTTATTTTTTTTATTATATTGCTTACGTGGTTACTATTGTTTACTTATTATGGGTGCTGCAGCAAATAAGTATTTATTTGTTTCTATCCGAGAGGACATATAAAAACTAACATTCTTGACAATTGACATGTTTTTGTTTTACACAGACCTTGTTACAGTTTTTGAATTTTCTAGATTGCGAGAAAAAGTGGCCTTTGTAATTTAACCACTTACAATTTAATGCATAATCTTTTGATAGCACCCAAATTATTCTACACTTTGATTGCATGTTTTTTGCATACAAAAAAAATTATGCATTACCTTCCGAAGATGATTGAATTTTCAACAGAACAAGCCTGCATTATTTTTTAATTTAAAGAAAGTCAGATCTTTTAGCCATTTTTCTAGCTCATGACATCTTTATATCCTTTAGTGATTCAAATCTCAAGCCCAGATTAAAAATTAAATTGTAGGATAAGTTTCAATATAAAGAATCTAAAGCTATCTCCATTACTGTGAGACAAATGTATTAAATACATTATTATTGTATTGTTTACTTAATAATAAATTTTTTACACATCTAACATTAGAATTTTCTCCTCCTGCTTACTTGCCTACAATCCAGATATTAGATGTTGCTGCTAATACATGTTGTTTTAATCTGGAACAAACCAAATTAAAGTCTTGTTTCTTCAGTGAACAGAGGACACTAGTCTAACTTATGCCTCAGTTGAAGGTCACCAGTCTCACTGCCCTTGTCCACAACCCCAATAGACAGATTTTTGCTTCCATTGGTTCCAATCTGACCGCAGCCCATAATACATTTCTAGCCCTTTATGCATCATGTATAACTATGTCACTATGCCATCTTATACAAGATTTTACATTTTTGCCACCTGTGACAAACAATTCATCTCGGTCCAATTCATGGGAGTGGCTAGACACAAAAAGCTGAAGTCACTCAGCGGGACTGGCACAGCATCTCTGGAGAGAAGGAATGGGTGACATTGGGTTGCGGCCTTTCTTCATGGAAATGGCTGTTTTGAGGAATGGTTGTGCCTGAGGTGATGTATCGAGGCCTGTTTTTTAGACAAGTTGTTTTTCGGGAGAAAAGCATTTTGGGGACCGGCCTGTTTTTCGGGATCAGGCCTGTGGCTGAGGTGATGGATTCAGGCTCCAAAAGTAAATAACCTCCCATTACCCTACATTTGCTACCAAGTTAATTGTCTCCAACTTAAGGCTTATCTCTAGCCCTTTCCTCAAAACTGTGTCCTTCTCAAAATCTGTTTTACGCCCATCATCATATCTCCAGTAAACACTTGGCTACATTACACATGTTTCCTTAAATTTACTCTAAATACAGATTGTTGTCAAAAAATCTGTTGGCCCCAGCACCGACTTGTGCACCAGTTAAATCCTATCACACATGCGTATGGTCACCTACTATACATCTTCTGTTGTAAGCTAAAGTCTAATCTCTTGTTAAAAAAACTTCCACAAAGGTTTTGGAATCTTTCGTGGGTTTCTATAAATGCATACGTTATTATTGTGGAAAGTCCAAATCTCTCTTTGAGCTAAATTATTTTTATACTACAAGTAAAAGTAAAACTATTTTTATAACCTACTTGACACATACATTATTTTGTGTTTTTATTACAATCATATGGAGAGCACGTAACTCACCTATAAGGAAGATTGGTTTTCTGCCATATCGGTCTGACACTGGTCCAATTAAGATGTTACCAAAGAGCAGCCCAAGAAAATAGATCCAGCCAAGTTCACTTGCTATGCTTCTTGTCTGGATTAAGTACCACCTGTTGGGTTATAAAAAAAAAGGTGTTAGTCTTATGAACGTATAAGAATTATCTGCTTTATAATGCATTTAATTCCAAAGTTTTCTGGAAAGGAACGGTAGTTCCAAAAAGTAGTTGTGTGCTAGAGAAAGCAGAGAACAAGGTGTTAGAGGCCAAGCCGAAGACAGTCCGGGGGCACAGCGGTGATAGAGTTGTGCCTTACCAGCGCTTGCAGAGCAGAGTATGCTGGGTTTTTGATCCCGACTCGGGTACTGTCAGTACAGTTTGTATGTTTTCCCCATGACCAACGTGAGATCTTTGGTTTCTTTCCCACATTTCCAATGCGTACAGGTTTGTAGGTAATTGGGTTTGTTTAAGTGTAAATGGTACATGTGTGTTGTAGGATAGTGTTAGAATGGCGAGGGTTCGCTGATTGGTACAGACTAGGTGGGCCTGAAGGGCCTGTTTTCCACGGTTTGTATCTCTAAATCTAAACCTAACAAGTGGCTTATATCAGGTAGAAAGAAAAAAGTGCCATTTGTCAAGAACCACAAACCAGGTTGGAGGTGTTATTAGTCTCAAGGGCACGGCTAACTTTTAATCACATCTTCCCCCTTCTGTTGACCAATGAAGGCCCAATTTTGTTAACCTTGCAAGTATCGGTATGAGTTAATTGAAACACGGAAACCGCAAGCTGGCTGCACCTTCATACTCCCTCCTGCTTTAATACCCCAAGGGCCATTGCATCAACAAAATGAACACCGCCACAGCACAAACAGATTACGACGTTGTTAGTAACACGTTAACATTAAGCATTCTTTGGCAGGGTCTTGCAATACAGCACCAGATCCTTTGCACAAATATGAACAACAATCCTCTGCCTGTCACACGTAGGAGTTCATGAACATAAGTCCCTGCCACCATTCAGCCTTTTAAGAATGATTCACCAATTAGTTTCTGGGTTGATTTCGACCCTCTCTTCAAACTTTCTCGCATTTATCCTAATGTAAATACTAGATTATTTAAATACCAATGGAATCGCATCTTGAAAGTGCTGAGCTACTTAGGAATGAAACAACATTCCAGGGACTAAGGTCCAACTTTTTTATTACGCTCCTTGTGGTAAATTGCTCTTTAAATTGAAAAGTATGTTCCATTGTTCTTGATTCCCCTAGAGAAGAATGGTATCTACTTGCACCTAGCAGTTTCTATCTTAAACACCTCCATTTTATCTACTGCTTAATTTCCTTATTCAAGGAATAGAAGCTAGTATATCACAGTCCTCAGGGTAGCCCTTTCACTTCCAGTCGCGTGTAGCGTATTGAGTGAGGTCTCTCCATGTTCAATTTCTACCATCAGTGACACTGTTTATGAAAGAAAAGACACAGTCTAACCAGTATTAACACTCCAAATATCACTTTTTCTCCCCATAAAGCTTAAAATTATATTTGAAAGTTACGAAGGAATGTGCTGAACTATCAACAGTGCCAACATTCAGTGCTTAACAGCTGCATATTACCAGCTCAGTCCCATTCCTGGCGTCGATCAGCGACAGACAAAGTATTTAAACATAGTGCTATCAGCGGGCCAGTAGTTCAAAACAGAGTGAAACTTATGCTGGCAAAATCTGGGACGAAACATAATGACGGTGTGGGACGGGCACTGACGCGGGGTAGGTAGAATAGCTTCCGATCGCCCCACTGCACGGGTACAATCCTGCTCCGGTGTTATCAGTTGGTGTTTGCATATTCTCCTTCGTGACCATTTCAAAGGTTAAACGACCCAATTGCCATATTGTAAAATTCTAAAATATAACAGCAATTTTAAGGATAATAGCCAGAGGGGAATCAAGAACCAGGGGCACAATAGGTTGAGGTGAGAGCGGCGTAAGATTACAAGAAACAGGGGACCTTGGGTTTAATGTGAGATGGGAAAATTTTAATAGGAACCGGAGCGGCAACCGTTTTTGGATCTGGTTCTGGATTGTTCGACCTGCATCTTCAGCTCCAGGTTGAGCATCCAATCAGCATTGGACAATTTATATGGACATTTTTTACATTTTTCAAGCCAATTAACTACTAACCTGTACGTCTTTGGAGTGTGGGAGGAAACCGAAGATCTCGAAAAAACCAGCAGATCGAGGGAGAATGTACTAACTCCACACTGACTCACCCGTATTGTCGAGATCGGAAACCCGGCGTCTCTGGCGCTGCATTTGCTGTAAGGCAGCAACTCTACCGCTGCGCACCGTTCACACAGAGGTGGTGGGTATACGGATACGAGCGGACAGAGGAGGGTAGTTTGAGGCACATACAATAACATACATTTTTTAAGACAGGTACATGGATTAGGAAAGGTTTAGAGGGGATGGGCCAATATGGGCAGATGGAACTAGTGAAGAGAGGCATCTTGTTTTTGGCATTGGCCAAGTTGGGCTGAAGCACCCTGTCCTTGACGTAAGACCTCTATGACTAATTCAAAAAAATTGGGCCGTGGCGCTGGTTTGAGATAAATGTACGTTTAATGTTCCTTTTACTTCTCACCCCAATGAGGGAATGATCAGGAGTTTGTTCAACAGCCTTTGACCTCACTCATAGTCTCCAAAGTCATGAGGTTCAAAGCCTTTTTGGGGAATATGGACGATGCGAACTGCAATGCTGAAGACAGAGAGACAATTTTCCCACTAGCCTGTTCCTATGCCAAACAAGCTCTAATCCTGACCAATATTTATCCCTCATCAGAGAAGTAAAATCTCATCCCCAAGTCCTCAGTTTCTCTTTTTTATCCCTCCTTTCCCCTACCCCTATCTATTTTCACCCCCACTATAACCCTCCCTTGCCTTTATATTTCAATCCTTTCTCTTATCTGACCTCCTTTTTTCTCCTTTTCACCTCTAGCCGTCGTCAACTTACTCCATTCAACTGCCAAACACCAATGTATCCACAATCACTTGTGTAGAAGGATGTTGACACGAAATGTCACCCATTCCTTCTTCCAGAGGATGCTACCTGTCCTGCTGAGTTACTCCAGCTATTTGTGTTTTTCACTGATCACTTGTCAGGCTTGATCCTACACAAAAAGCTGTATGAGTTTCTCTTGTTTAAACCCCATTAAAAAACAACCAACTAACAAAACATGACCACACCAGAATTTAAACAGAAACATTCAAGGCTGTTCAAACAAGGAAATCCTAACAGAATATGTAGCGGAAATTCACTGCCTCATTTTCAGGTGGAAACTGCTAAGATGACAGGATGCATTGAGGGACATGGAAATTAAGAGCTTTGAATGAAATGAGCAGAGATTTTACCCAGCTTCCTTGAATCATAAATTTTCACAAGACCATAGGAAATTTGAGGTAACTGTTCTCCGTGCATCATCAAAACGCACCAGGCCTGGGTACAGCCCAGTTGTGATGTCTGCGATTTGACAACTGGCTGACACTTACTGTTAAGAGCAAAAGGATTGTGTGCCAGACGCAACCAGCAGGCTCGGACCATGTGCAGAACTCCAAGCAGCAAGGAGAGAGGAGTCATCTGGTGTGGAGTTAGTACTTCCCTCAATGCAATCAATTAGAAGGTTTTACCAAGTAACCCGAGCTCACTCTTGTTTACCTCTGTTGCAATTGAAAGTCAAATTGCTTCCTCAAATACGACATAGTTTTATTAGTTCTTCATGTGTACTGGGAACTTCTGTGTGCTTATCTTATATTCAGGCTGTACTCCCACCAGCACAAATCAGCATTGATTGACAAGCCACGTAAATCTGTAAAACACATCACATGAAACTTCTTTGTGCATCTTAGTTCACCAACCATTTTACGGGAGGTTCATCTATTAACTGAAGATAGCACAAAATGCTGGAGTAATCAGCGGGACAGGCGCATCTCTGATAGAAGGAATGGGAGTCGTTCCCCTTTTTGGGTCGAGGACCCTTCTTCAGGAAGCATCATTCCTGTTATCCAGAGATGCTGCTAGTCCAGAGTGTAACTCCAGCTTTTTTGTGGACCATCTACAGTTTAAACAGCATCTGCAGTTCCTTCCTACACATTTATATATTAAACAATATGTAGCCAGAGAGGCGCCCTGCTGATTACGTACGGGCTGTTTCCAGGTTAACAAACCCGGTTGCATTTTTGCAGACGGTGCAAAAGTCAAGTGTCCATAAGTTGGAAAATACACGAAAGATCAACACAGACGTAACCCTCACAGAATTATATAATGAATGCATCTAAAGCAATAGGATGGTAACGAAAGAACAATTACTAAAAGTGATGGATAGAGAAGAGTTCGGCCCTCAGTTGGAACAAACATCGTTGTGTACGTCACACATTTGAATTTTAATAATGTAATGGATGTTTTTTGAATGTAGGGTGTGTCATAGTT